>JAEMWC010000376.1:130000-192500 GCA_016490735.1 Pachyseris speciosa
GTTGGGCTTTCAAATTCACTAATTAGGCAAACCACAACTGGATCCGATGTAGCCTTTTCTTCTCCGGAGTGCACCTCCACAGTGTAGCTGCCAGGTGCTTTTATTTACATACAATACAACATGTCTTACCCCCCTTGATTTTTGTGCTATCTCGATGCCAAACGTACCATGCGTCGGCTGCATTGTGACATGATGCTACAACTCTCATTATTAACTCTTTTCCGTCATAACCCCAAATCTCGGACGGAGGATGGAGGATGAGACTGCTGGGTTGCGCAGTAGCTTGTGGGAAAGTGTACTTGAACTCATCGTCCGAAGATTAGTTGTAGCACCTATCGACAAAAGATTTCCCGCCCTTAGAAATATCTTCGATGGTAAATCCATGCTCAAGAGGGTCAAATTCCTCTAACTCAATTTCACGGATTAGAGGGTTACGTCCGTAAAGTCTGTTATTCTCTCTTGCGCAAAATTACCCAAATCGAAATGCATCTCGCCCGCGGCACCGAGCTTAGACATTCCCTCCGGAAAAAATAGCTTTTTAGCATCTGCCTTAAGGAAATCTACACTGATTTCATCGTCATCAGTATGTGTATAGTCACGAACTCCTCCTCCGTCTTTCATTCGTACTTGTTTGAATCGAGAGTCATTCGAGGAGCGGTGGAGCCATCCAATGTACATCTTTTGCTGCTTTTTTATGGGTTGTTTTTTTGCGGTTCGAGCCTGGGCAGACAGGGGTTTTCGTTTCTCTTGGTCGCCCCCTTTCTTTCTTATCTTATCCACAAGAGTTCGAATTCGTTCCTTGTTTTGCTCTGCATAGGAATGGTTAAAACATATTTTGGTTATGATGTAAAATTACTAGTTTAAATCCAATTTTTTACATGAAGTATAGGACGAGAAAAGTTAACGTTCTCGATCGAATTAAGAGACGTCGGAAGGAACTGGTCACTAAATGCTTTAAGACAACACCGGTTATTTCCATGAACACGTCTTTTACATGCACGTGAATTGAAAAAGGTTTAAAATTAAAATACAAAATGCTTCTTAGAAAAGACGAATTGGCTCACTAAAATATGAAAATCTTTTTTTTGTTCAGTGTTTATTGCAAGGCAAGTGGCATAGTGCAGTGAACCATACAAACAGTTCACCTCATCCATATGTGAAAAAGCTAACTACTGTCTATGTACGCATCGAGTCAAACACTTCATGTAAGTTGCCACACCTTTTGCCTCCTCTCCCGCTTTGTCTTCAGCTGCCAAAAGCGCTTTCATCATTGCAACCTGCCCGATGGCTAGTCCCATTTTTTGAAACTGTGCGTCTGAGATCATTTTTAAAGCGGATATACTGTAAACCTGTTACAAGAAAACGTAAGTATCAAGTTACTAGTTATTAGACAAAACGTAACGCAGCACTCAACAAGCATTTTCTACACTACCATTCTCTGTTGCGTATATGTCATCTCTTATTTCCTAGATACATATAGAATTTGTTGTTTTCAGCGATAGCCTGCGAGCAAGCTCTCTCGAGGGGTGGGGTTGGAGAAGGAGGGAAAAATCCCCTACCCCCGGGAGAGCTTGCTCGCAGGCTACCTCAGCGAGGGTGTTATTTCTGTTGAGCATGTGTTTGGTGCCAGCATGTAGGCTTGACTTCTTCAGCCACCACACCACCCCCTACAGCCAATTTTCCCAACTGCTGAATTATTTGTGCTTCTATTTTTAGGTATGGTGTGGTAGGGATAGGCTTGTTACTGGAGGGAATTTTGATTTCCAGTGGAATGTACGTTAGTTTGGCCACAAAATGTCTTTTTTGGCGGGATGCAGAGGAGGCTTATATTTGTAACTGCAAGGACGTTTTTATTAGCTTATTCCAACTTACCTTGTGCTGCTCAAATGTAGGCTGTAAATCCTTAAAGTTTTTCTCCAGGAAATTACCCAGCTACAAGACATTAGAGAAGATTGTTTTACTACTACATTAATTATTAACAGAATCAGCCAAGAATTAGGGGTTTGGTGACGGAACACAACAGTTAACTCACGATTGCTCCACCAAGTAGGATTATACAAAAGGTCGCAGGAGTTATCTAGGGTGAAATCATGAAAGAATGCATGAAGGAAAAACAAGTGGGAAAAACAAGTGACTTATTGGAAGTGAACTGTACAAAGTATAACCTGAAATTGTCATCGCTTTTGCGGTGGTCTGCTACGATCGATTTGTAACGTATCGTCACACAATACTTAGACTGTCAACATGTTATTGTACTTTACCAATCATGGTTCGCATTCGAACTCATGAATTAAATAGAAAATTCCGGCCTTATTGCAAAAACAATGGCCCGATTCATTGGGTAACATTCGACGCCGTCAGATACAAAAGCGCCGGAACATAAACTAAGATTGTCCAGAACAACATCAAAGTAGAAGTATTGCGTGACGGCTAGGCCAATGGGGTGCGTTCCTTTGGGTGATCCGAGTTCGGATCAGTGATCCAAGATCTGTCTGGATCATGGTGCATCAAAGGAACCGGCGAATCCATGACCAGAGTGGATTCGCCGGTTCCTTTGATGCACCATGATCCAGACAGATCCAGACAGATCTTGGATCACTGATCCGAACTCGGATCACCCCAAAGGAACGCACCCCAAAATTGGCTAAATTCTCCAAGCTCGTAAAATGGCTTATTCTGCCTTCCGGCAATGCTCGGAAAAATCGCTTATTCTGCTCGAAATTCTGCTTGGAGACCATTATTCTGCTCGGTATCCGGAAAAATTATCG
Source organism: Pachyseris speciosa (assembly GCA_016490735.1). Taxonomy (NCBI): domain Eukaryota; kingdom Metazoa; phylum Cnidaria; class Anthozoa; order Scleractinia; family Pachyseridae; genus Pachyseris; species Pachyseris speciosa. Next base: position 132,769 of record JAEMWC010000376.1, read on the forward strand.
GCCCTTCGGGCTGTATTTATTTTCGCAAATTTAAAAGGAAGCCAGGAACTAATTAGCTTTCATTATCCGTAGCAAAATTGTAATTCATCTTACTTTAGGTCACTATTATTAGACAAAACAGTGAATTTTTTTATTAGCATCTTACAACTGTTATGCATATTAGTGCCGCTGATTTTCCCTCATTCTGCTCGAAAATGGCTTATTCTGCAGGCAGAATGCTCGCCTCAAAAATCGCTTATCCTGCTCGAAATTCTGCCGGCAGAATTTATCCAAGACAGTGACAGCCGACATAACAATCTTAGGAGAAAAGAGTATTGTTAAAAACTAAAATGAAAGTTAAAAGTGTTAACAGCATGATGGGGTTTTAAAATATTTAAATTTTGCACGAGCTATGCGATGTTATGAACATTCATTTTGTGCGACGAAAATTGGATACAGGCTCAATTCCTTGTTTCTTCAACTGCGCTATGGCCATTATTTGAGGAACAAATTCTTTGCCGTTCTCTAATGCCCTATAAAACCTGTATTGATGAATATAACTTAAATCCGCTTATCTCTTCGTCCATATTAAATAAAATTTAACCGCTTCCAACAAACCACACGGAGTCACCTCATCGGAGCAGCAAAGTGCAAGCTGGAGGCCTGATAACTAGGGTCGAAAGTCTGAAGTCTGAAGTCCGAAGTCGCAGCTTTGTAGATGAAACACGACGACGACAAAGAATAAAAAGAAGAGCCAACGACATTTTTAGACTCGGACATTCCGCGTCCCGCGGGAAGCCCGCGTAATACTGTCAGTAATAGTAACTAAATTTTATAAAACCTGTAAAATGTTGTTTTACAAAGTTCATCGTATCGTATCATCGTATCGTATCGTATAAAATGTCGTCCTCGTAAAAACTGGGAGGGGGAAAGCCCCCCAGCCACCCCCGGCTTCGCCGTCCCTGTCAAGCAAAATAAACCAAAAGCTAAAAAAGCACCGATAATTATTCAGCTGATTTTCTTTGGTGGAAAAAGTATACTGGAAAAGGGTTTTCTTGTGGATGAAGATCCCTTTGGCACCAAACTGTCTCTAGTTTTCAGCTGCTTCCACCTTACTGTAGGCGGAAGTGTAGTCCGCATTTGTTTGCAGTGAAAGAGCCGAGTTAGGTTCACCTTGTAGGGCTGGTTTGTTTTGCTGCATAGTTTTATAGCTGAATTTGTCACTCATGTAACAGGTGCTTTATTTTGACCACCGATTCGCGTAATGCACAAGTTATTGAGAAAGAATCATGCCCCTCGTTTAATGCAATACAGTCGGCACTTGATGATTTAGTATTCTCTAGTATGTTTACCATTTGCTTGCTCAAGTCACTTGCTTCGTGTTCATCTTTTTCTTATCTGATTTTACGCATGATTTTTTTTCTTTAGGACAAATATCCCAGCTTATTTTCTCGTGCCCGAGGTGTAGGAACATTCTGTGCGATTGACTGTGCAGATGGAGACATGCGAACGGAGTTTATTTCTAGAATGAAAGCCAAAGGTAAGTTTTTGTAAACAGTAGCTCAGTTGTGGCATTTGGCTTTGTCTCCTATGTATTCTCGTACGAAAAAAAACAGTTGTAATGTAACGAAAAAAACCCGTACCCACACGACTGTTTAAAAGAGTACGGGGTGTAGCCCTTGCCCAGGGGTGTGGTGTTACCTTCCTATGTCATGCTTTTCATTAATTTTATTCATTCACTTGACCTTTTTTGAGCTGAATTGACAACAGTGGGATAAAAAATGTGGACTGATAGTGCGAACCACCTGCGCTTTTTTATGCATTGGACATTCGATATTACTGTAGATACACTTCTTCTTCTTCTTCTTCTTCTTCTTCTTCTTCTTTTCTTCTTCTTCTTCTTCTTCTTTTTGCTTTGTTCTTTTACTTCTCCTGAATTTTCGTTGTTATTTATGAAAGTTAGTTTCATTGACGTTAGTAGTGATGGACTTGAATCTGTATATTTTGTCTTGTGTAGGTGTGGAGCTTGGCGGAGGGTCGGGGTCCCACAGCATTCGCTTCAGGCCGTGTCTAACATTCTCGCCTCATCATGCGAGCATTTTGTTTGAAATAATGGACAAAGTAGCATCCGAAATGAAGTGACGTCATCAGCAGACCAGGAAAAAACAGAATTAACCTTGTAGTTGTTGATAGAAGGACAGATATGAAATTTTGTGATGATACATTTTTGATAACGAATCATCCTCAGGGATACTATTTCATTCTGCAGCTTGCTGTGGAAGCTGGTTACCCTTGTTTAACAAATGAATGGTGACTAAGCCGCTGAAGAAAATGCGGTGGTTATCTGTGGGAGGGTGGAACTAATTGTTTGCTTTTAACATCTTAGTTAATAATTGGCCACCATATAGAGATTCAAGAGGGGAAATTTCTGGTGTGAGCTCTTCGCCAGAAGATATTCGCTCTGATGAAGGACTAACACTCGCCGAAAAGCAAACTTTTTAATGTTTAGTTATGGTGGCCAGTTATCAACTCAGTTGGTAAGTGCAAATGTTTATGATTGATATGCCAGTATCTTTAGTTAGCTTTCTTTTTTTCGTTATCTGAAACAAAATTTCCAATTTTCACTGGTTCTTGGTGTCCAGTTACTACTTGTCAAATTAGATACCGAATATGAATGTCGCAAGTCAGTCAAGTACGTTTGAATAGTTTCTTTTTCTCTACGGTTTTTCGTCCAAAACTAAACTACCTCCATTACGTTTGACTACAAGAGGTTCACAGAGGCTGGAGACATCGATACGATTAATAATGGTAACAAGCTGAGTGGAGTTCAACTCGGCTGCTGTTTGATAAATAGGGTACAATTGCCTTAAGATTATAAGGCAAATGGTTATTGGACTTCATTTAAACGTAAAATACGAATGCATGATATTTCAGGATTGCTAGTAAATAACAACCAGTGCTATAATTTATGTATAACATAATACTAGTTCGTTTTGCTAATAGTTAGTATTCTCGTGGATTTTAGATTTTAGTATGAGACTTAAGATTATAGATTTTAGATTTTTGCTGTAGTTTATGTTAGTGTTCTCCAATAGCTTATACTATAGCTAAACATATTGACACTTAAATAAAGTTGTCGTGTTATTTCTTACAGTTTTTTTGAGGGGATTCAGAGTTCAAACACTGGCCGAATTGTACTCTACTCGATGCATAATTGCTATATCACCTAAACAAAAATCAACTTTTCGCAATACAATAGAAATAACTGAAACCCGAGGAAAACTGACATTTTAATATATTTCATTCTAATGATGCAGTCGAATTATTTCCAAAAAATAGAATTTATTATTTTGAATAAAATACTCTATCATTTACTATGAGAGAATTTGTCTTCAAATCTCATCACCTTTGATGTCATGCTTTGTGATACCTCTCATTGATCTCATCTCCTAGAACTGTAAGCTGTAGCCTGCGTAGCAAGCGTTTCCGTGGGCTTTCCGAACAAAGAAAGACCGAGCAACGAGATTTTCAATGTTTTGGCCGCGCGAAAAATGGGGCGAGAGCAAAATAAATGAAAGGGCCACTCTTTCTTTTAACCGCGGTCAAATGTAAAAAATTAAGAAAAGTTCTTTAAAGATAAGGTTTTTACATTGAGAGCTCAAACCTGATAAGTTTTTCGTCAGTCGGTGAGTTTACCAAATCATTTTATGGATTACTAAAAAAAGTTTTAGGTAAAATATCCAGAAGTCACGCATTGAAACAGAAAACAAAAACACACAGCGCCGACCAGTCTCCACATTCTTCGCTTTAAAAGACTTGAAACTTTTTTAGTAAGCCATGAAATGATTTAGTAAACTCACATAATAAAGGAAAATTTATCAGCTTTGAGCTCTCAACGTAAAAACCTTATCTTTAAAGGACTTTTCTTACTTTTTTACGTTTGACCGCGGTTAACTCTTTCTTACTCTGTCACTTTTTTGCTCTCGCAACATTTTTCCCGCGGCCAAAACATCGAAAAGGTCTTTCTTTGCCAGAAACCCATACGGAAATACTTGCTACGCAGGCTATGTAAGCTGCAGGGACTTTGACTTATTCGCAGGCCTCAGTTCACACATATGATCACCTGTTATACTACGAAGAGAGAAAAATATTTTACTTATTATATAATTATTTTCCCATAATAACCTTCACAAATAAAACCTCATTGACTCCCTAACGCATCTTTGTGCAAGTAACTTTCGACTCACTTTCGTCTTCAACGTTCATGTGCCAGCAAGATACCATCATCATTCTTGTTTCCGAGTTTTTGAAAGACCGTATTAGATGACAAGTCACAGGTGTGCGGTCGTTTCGTACTCATCCCGGCAACAAAAGTAGAGCGTCAGAGCGGTGCTGAACCGTGCTATTTGCTCTAGGAATAGGAAGGAGTTACCGGTAATTACGTTATTTGGATTAGCAAGCGGGTCCTGTGATTGTTTCATTTGCGCATTGGGCCAGTTACTACAGTTTATTTCTTTCTTCTGAAAGAAAAGAATTTCATGTAAGATGGTTAGTATGAGCCGAACCCCTATTTGGGGGAGGGGGAGAGGTGAGGGGATCAACCTAAGTGAGTGCGAACGGGTTGCTTAATAAACGGCGGGAGTACGAAACGACCGGTTTCTACTTAAAGCATAACGGGTTTTGTTCGTTATGTTAACTGCGGCCAGTTGCTCAAAGCATAGTTAGCGCTAACCAGGGTAAAATACAATGACAACCTATAAGTTTTAGTACATCTTAACCAATGGTTAACTCTAACCATGCTTCGAGCAACTCAGCCCTGATTGGCAGTTGAATTTAATTCTTCATATCACATAACCCAGACTTCAGAGCGCACAATGATCAATCGTGTGGCCATGAAACATGTTTCTCATCCTAACCCGGGTTGCACCAATTCTATTCTGCCTCTTGCGCTATCACGTAAAGTTTTTCCTGCGAGTTTGAAAGTAAAAGCTAAGCTCTTCATCTATAGAAAACTTTTGCATTTGACGCGGAAATTTCAGCAATTTGGCTGAATGGAAAGTGCCAATTGTCAGCTCATGATTATCGACTGACGGTCACTCTTTGTCACTTTATGAAAGGCCACAGCGCGTGGTTTAAACAACTTTTACAGTTCTCTGTCAGTTTCCTAATCCGTAATATGCGAATAACAGCTAATAAGCTGTAATGGGGGATAGAAATCCTCAAAGGGGGTCCAAGTTCACCAGCGGATTTGGTTCCTCGGGGGTCCGTATTCGCTAGCGGATTTGGACCGGGGAACCCAAATCCGCTAGCGGATTTGGATCGGAGGGTCCAAATCTTGGGGGTCCAAATTGCTAGGACACCAGCTCCTAAAAAGTATGCTTTTGAAGTTTCCAAATTATGCTACTAGACAACTGAATTATACTCCCAAAATGACAACGTTTCCGAGTATATAAGAGCGAAAAGATTATTCAGGACGATTTGTTTACTTTCTTTTTCTGAATCGGACTCTGGATTGATGCTAACTGACGCTGTATTGGTTTTGTTTGGCAGTTGTTGACCGCGCGTTCGGAAAGGGGAAGAGGTAACAAGCTAAGGCAAGTGGACAGTCCGATTCTTCCGGTAGTTCCCAGATCTGCTGAATAAGTTACACTACTTGCAATTTATATTCTAAGGCACTAAAATAGCAAGAATGATATTGCTATTGGCTTTAAACGAGCGCTGTCACGCAAATTGGATAAACTCAAAGTTGTGTTTGGAACAGTAAAATGTTGCAAAGATTTTGCAGTTTTCCTGGAAAGCACTTCAAGTAATACATACACTGAAACTATTTGCGGTTGTCTATGGCCACCGATGACGAGGAGGAAATGGATTACAACTTGAAAAAAGTTAGGTTAACAGTTTTCAAGTTTTGTTATTGTGTCTTGGAAAAATCACTGTAAAATAATTCTAGTTTCCTTTTTTCCAAGAAATGATTTGAAATCAACCTTTTCGTGTTACCCGGCCTATTCACGTAATAGAAAAAGTACATCTTCGCAATTTGAACAAATTATAAAAGGAATTGCCGTGACAGCACTCCTTTAATGCTTCAAAAAGTGATAAGATCTTCTTCGATCACTGCTGTTTTGACCATGCTCGTTTGTCCCAATTATGTCAAGAAGTTCGAGTCGCTCGCGGTCCCTTCTAACCGGGCCAAATCGCTTAAATAGACTTCTATTACTTTTCTTGGTCTTTTCTGGTTCAGAAAGGACGTGAACGTCTAGTTATCTTGCCCTCCCCACCCCTAGCTTTCCTTTCCCTCCCATCCCTCCCCACACTCCATGCCCGACGAGAAAATACTTGTACCATGCGCCAACACGGTCAACGATGTTTATAAATTTATATCCAAGATGGCTTCCGCGTCCGCGGGATTTCGTGAGAAAAGGAAGTTGGCGCAAAAAGCACAAATTCTAGTAAAATTTGAGACAAAGGAACGGTATAACAATATCAGACAGATTTTGAAGAAGGATCCCTTATTGAGAAATGAAGAAGAACTAAACTTGATAGCGAATTCGCAAGAAATAGTGCAAGAAATTGAGAGGCGGGTACAGCGACAGGAACAAGTTAAACGGCGTGTGGAGGAGGTAGAGTAAAAGATTAAAAGTATTTTAGGTCTGTTGTGTACGTGTCAGTTGATGTATGTCTTATTTTACCATGAAGGTACTAGATCCACCTGATCTGTTGGATGAAAAGGCTAGTGTACTGGCTGAAGCGATAATCAAAGCCAAATGTCTGGTTGTTTACACAGGGGCTGGTGTTAGTACGGTAAGCTAAATACATAATCTGGAAATTTAAAATTAAAATCTATATAATTTATTTACCTTTACCACATTAAAAACGTTTTCTTTTTCTGTTTTTACCTTTCAGGCTGCCTCTATTCCTGATTATAGGTTGGTGCTTCATCGATGTTTACACGCTAAATTAATAATGAACTGCTTCTTAAAGGCTTATAGTGTTTAAGCTTATTCCGGTTTGAATTGCTATTATTCAGTAATCAAACTATGTTTTATGTTCTGTTTAGAGGTCCTGATGGTGTGTGGACTCGGCTGTCTCGAGGAGAAAAACTAGGGTAATAACATTGTTTCTGTTGACAATAAATTTTTAACACTGTCTTTGTCACTGCATGACCTTAAAAATTATCATTCATTTCATTTCATTTCATTTCACATTTATTGTGCTACCTCATAAAGAGATATATGCACACTGTCAGCGGTCGTAGGGTTAATTAATGACAATAGCGTGATGCTATGGAGTCTTGAAAGGCTCTTGGGTTAGATGATAAGTCAATAATAGGTTGTGGTAAGTTGTTCCAGTTGGTTACCGTTTGGGGTAAAAAACTGTATTTATACAAATTTGTACAAGCTGAGAGTGGGATGTAGTGTTCACAATGTGTGTACCTTGATCTCTGGGTGGGTTTCTTGAATGATTCCAGGAAGGGAAGGGAGCCCAGATTATTTAAGCCTTTGTTGAAGAGAATTACTCTGTCCATTTGTCTGTGAAGCTTTAACAGTGACCACTCAGTGCAGGGTGCTTTTAACATTGCTGATTTTAGGTAGTGTGAGACATCAATCGATTGATCAATCAATCAATCAATCAATAAGATAGTAAGTCAACAACCAATCTTTATTTCTCTCTACAGTTGAATCTGTTTTATTTTACATGCCATATGTGACCTTAGTAAATCTGACCCAGCTGGCCACCAGCCTCCCAGTCTATAATCTCGTTAGTTAGAGCATTCAACCAAGTGTTGAAGGTCATGGCTTTGATTCCTGTCAGTGGATGTAAATATTTTCTTTGTCCCACTCTCATCACAAGATGAGCTTGACATTGTTCTGACTTTTCTCTCAAACATAAAATTTATCATCTTTTTTTTATTTCAAGCAGAATGTAAGAGATTTCAAAACCAAAGCCTTCAACTTGTAGTCAATAACAAATTATAGTAAAGAAGAAGGCGTTTACCAGTTGTTAGGGTTTCTTCAGTTTTCACCAAAAGCTTGAGAAGGCTTGTATTTAGTAAGAATTGAAATAACAAAGGAAACCAGTTCTGAACTGTAGAAGGAAGCTGTAGAGTGTAGAGACAAACTCAAGACAGCAACAAGAGCTTTTATGAATGAAGATGTGAATGATCATCGCAGTTACGAACACAGCTTAAGTAGTAACGAAAATAAAGCCTGAAAAACTCAGGCTTGTACGGGAGTCAAACCCATGACCTTTGCAATGCCAGTGCAGTGCACTACCAACTGAGCTAACAAGTCAACTGGGAGCTGGTCATTTTGTTGTTTTGTAATGTACCCATGAGTGATCAATATGTGAGAATGAATAATATGAAAACCATTTATTTGATTCAATCATATGTTTCATTCTCACAAAAAGCTTTTATGGCTAAGTGAATCTTCTATGAAACGCATTTATTGGGCATTCATATGCACTAACTTTTTAAAAGCTTTCAATTTGACCAAATGTGAAACAAAAGTATTGTGTTATTCCAAAAATATCCATACCACCTCCAGAGAAGGTGGCGCTGAAATTCCGAGGGAGAGGGTGACTTGTCTCAAAAGCCTGTCAACTTTTTGAAGGAATGTATGGACCTAAAATCACAGGGAAGCAAACGTTCTTTGATGCTTCAATCCATGCATTAACATTTCTTTTTTCTAAGGCTAACATTTGACGATTACATTAATTTTTCAATGTAACCTACTGTACATAAATTCAAAATAAAGTATTTAAGAGTTTTATTGTCATACAGAATGAAATCCTTTTTTTTTTGTTTCTCAGATCATATAACCTGGCAGATGCTGATCCAACTTTAACTCACATGAGTATCACAAAACTCTACCAGGAAGGACTGGTTAGTTGATATCATGCTTAGAATTAGGATTACTAAATATGTTCACTGTATTTATGAAGTACACCAGATACCTGTTCAGACAATTTTTCATCACTAGATATAAAATAGTGGGTGTCAGTGGCTTTAGGCTTTTGAGACATGGGAGACATGGCAGCTCTTTGTGCTGTCAAATTAGCAGTCTGGGTTAGGAGAAGGTTATGAGTTTGAAGGAACTCATGGAATTATATTCAGCCTGACCTTGCCCCTATGACCTTTTCAAAATTAAAATGTTCAGACTACACAAGGTTTCATTTAGAATTAATTAAGCTATACAATTATTATAATTTTGCCCATGCTAGTCCAGGAACTTTCTGAGTGTTTCTGTTGATTTCTGTAGGTGAAACATGTGGTGTCACAGAATTGTGATGGACTTCATGTAAGAAGTGGGCTTCCCCCTCAGGCACTGTCAGAAGTTCATGGAAACATGTTTGTTGAGGTTTGTGAACATTGCTTCTAAGATTACAGAAATTTGTTTGTAATTTGACTCCACAACAGTTTTTCACTGAAGAGCAGGAGCATAATGGTAAATATTAGGGAGTTTAAGCAAAATGGTACGGTGGGCTTCAGTACAGCAACTGGAAGTAATTTAGTAAAAATATGGACTACTGTGCATGGCAGGCATTTGCGTTCAGCCATAGCGGTGAATCCTACTAGTCGGGAGAAGAGGTTTCGCGTAGTCTCTGGTACGCGAGTTTTAAATTGCTGCTTTCTACTTTTCAACAGGCTTCTTTGATTTTTTAACTGGTTAATCGTACTGAAAAACCTTCTTAATTCATTCAGAATGAACATTTAAGTACCTTTCTTCTTTCAACCAAACAAATCTGCATTTATTTTCAGCAGTTGTTTTATGCAGTGAAATGGCGGCAGCAAATAGCAAGAGAATTTCGTTAGTACAGCTTCATTGTTGTATTTTTATGTCAAAAGCTGTGTTTTACTCCATTTCCAGAATTTTAAATGCTAATTTCAGACACCCTTAGTATGTAGTAAGATTTGCAAGAATGTTCAGACGGTTAATCGATGTGTATTTTACTTCAAAATAATTACACTATATTCCAACGTGATTGACGTGTCTCGATTCATTTCACTCACAAGTGAATGTAAATAAATAATCGTTTCCACACGATTTGTCAGTAATTTTGTAATAATTATTATTGGTCTCATAGATATACCGGGAGTCTTGGTCTCTGTTTAATATAGTACTGAACCAGTAGGGGTTGTGAATATCAAAATTATAATTTTAAGCCTTTTATTTTCTTCTTTTGCGTTGCTGTTCTAGACTGCGAAATCAGTTCTAATCCTATTTGAAAATATCAATGCGAGAAGTTTTTCAACGTCTCCGCAGAAACCCTTGCCATAACAAAATAAAGTGAAATTCCTTGCTCCTTTGAAGGAATTTATTCTCCAAAGTTAACTGGTGAACTCTGTAAGAAACTATCAACTTCACAGCCGTACTGTCTTTGATTTTGCACTGCTTAACATACTCAGCCGAGACCTCCTCAGCCACGACAGCCATAGTATTGCCCACCGTAGTGATTTGCTTAAACTCCCTATTGACCACACCGCAAAAATATACATTTATTTACAATAATTAAAGTTTTTTCCAACACACAGTTGAATAATAGTAAGTGTTTTACTAACTACCAAACAGCCTGATTTAATACACCATACAAGTATTTCTGTATTACGAACCAACAAAATGACCAGCTCCCAGTTGGCTTGTTAGCTCAGTTGGTAGAACACTGCACTGGTATCACAGAGGTTGTGGGTTCGACTCCCATACGAGCCTGAATTTTTTTCAGGCTTTATTTTCACTACTGCTTAACATTACTGAGTACATTCAGGGTATAAAACTTTCTTCCATAAAGATGAATTTTTTACTGTGATTTTCAAGCAAACAAAACATAATTCAAATTGAGTGAATAGTCACTGACAAATTGGGATACAATATATTTGCACCAGATGTAAACGTTGACAGTATATTAATGCAACTGCAGTCAACTGGAGGGACTTGCACTGGAAATTTTGCGTGCAAAAAATTGCTTTGCTTTATGAAGGTTGTGCACTTTTAGTTTTTCGGGTCAGCAAACTTAGCTGGAGAATATGCAACCTAATGATAAACCAGTGAACTGTTTGGAGCATGAACGCTTGTGTGGAGATAAAATGAGGCGGAAAATCTCTACAGTAGGTGACTGGAGGAAAAGTTAGCATAAACTGATTTGACGGTCATTGATAGAGGTGTTTTGGGATGGTGTTTGTTTGTGTAGTTAAGATGATTTTCAAGCGCTGTTGTCACAAAGTTTATTTTTGTCTTGAAGGGGACATTTTCAAGAGTTACAACTCAACCTGGCAATTTGTTTGATTTTGATTGAATTTGGACAGTCGCTAGATTAACTTATCTTCAACAAAATCGTGTTGGGAATTAGTTAATTCAAAAACACTTTTCACTAAGAGCCATTTCTGTGTGGTTGCTCCAAATTTTTTTCTAGTGAATTTGAAAATGCTCTGTAACTTTTGAATGCAGTTGAATAACAGAAAACCCCAACAACTTTTAGTTATAGCTTTGAAAAGATGATTTAAACCCTCGCGTTTAGACTCAGCAGAACATTCTGTAAGTCACTTTCTTACAAAATTAATGAAATATTCAAATAGCTAGTTCTATTAGCTTTAATTTGATATGGGGTTTATGTTATCTGGGCTGTAATTTGGAGCCGTTACAACCCTTAGATTAGAGACACCCCTGAAGGTACACGGTAACCTTAAGGACGGTGCCTCCTATTGCTAGTGTGCATACGTTCTGCGCACCACGCAACCATCTTGTCTTGCGCGATTACTCGCTCAATTTCCTCAGAGTTGATTGTTTGATGGTTACTGTATTTTTTCTAAGCTCTTGATTTAGCGGATAGCTTTACAGCCCGGTTGGCAACAAGCTGTCTACACCAAAAACCTGTAAAGGAAAGCGTTATTGTGGTCTGTTTTATGAAATTACGCTGAATCACGGAAAAGCAAGTGAAGTGAAGTGGCAAAACACATAACTGTATGAAGTCAAGGGCAATTTTGTTTACCAGAACACTTTATATCTATCTTTTTGTCCAATCACACTCATATACTTAAAATACATGTCTTTTCTTTATTTTTAAATGCCACCTAGTAATATTTAATGCCCGTGGGGGGGGGGGGAATCTCTATTCCTCATAAGCTTTGCTTCTCGGAGATTTCCCCGCCACAGTCCCTCCTTCAAAGTTGTATGTACACTTTAAATTTAATATTAATTAGCTATTTATTATCTTTTCTATTCTATTTGTAATTTGTTCTATGTGGCGAGATAATAAATAAATAAATAAATAAATAAATAAATAAAGTGATTCAAAGGAATCACTTAAAAAGTTACCGGTATGTGCTACACATAACGGTTTAATACACAACAAATCCATTTTGGTTTTATTCTTTTATTTTATTGCTGTTTCAACGCTAATAAGTAGAAAGATGTTTTCATCGAGTGTAAAATACAACATAACACAATGTCTTACCTTCGTAACTGATGAAAAGCTTGAGCTTAATTTGCCTGAATAACGGACAGCGAAAATCAGAAGCAAGGAATCACGAATACTGGCTCTCAAACTTCATAGTTTTTATGCATTACAAAACTCCTTCCAGACAGGTAAAACAACCACAAGAAACAACTGCAAAAGTAATTGACAAAACTACAAAAGGTGATCTTACGTATGTGTTTGTCTAATTCCACTTCGCCAGAGCCCAAAAGTGCAAGTTATACTGGAAAAAACTTTGAAGTTTATGCAAAATGCACATCTCAATACGTCTTCGAATTTGTTCTGAGCATTCAAAGCCATCTTCATTGAAAAAATTTCCTCTAATTCCCGAAGAATCAGGAAAACTCTTTGTTCCAGCATGTGTCAGCATCCCCAGCATGCCCAAGGAAAAGAGATGCAAATATTTAACTTACTAGGGAGGGGGTAGAGCAAAAATTGTTTAGAGCTCCCAAAACAGTTCCTTAAAAGAAGCAAATATAACCAATATAGCTCTAAAAAATGTTTGGTGACCCCCACATTTTACCTCACAAAACGAAAGTGGTAAGCCTACTCAACATGAGGCGATTTTTTCATAGTTCACAAATATATTTAGCCTGTTTTTTGCAAAACTAGAAGATACAGTTGTAGCAGTCAGGGCCCAAAATGGCTCCAATGCAATGATTTTGTAATAAATAAAAAGTTGTTTTTATATCACAGTTGTTATCTGTTTCAAAGCTTGTGGTTTGTTGTTGCCTTGGTGTATGTAAACAGGAATTCTAAGTAAATGTTCAGAGAAATATTTCTGCTTTTTTTTTTTTTTTTCGAAAAAGAAAAAACCACGTCTCTATTTTTTCAAGTTTTGGACTTATTTATCTCTGAAAAATGCATGGTTACCCCCAATTTTCTTTTCAATTTTCAATGGCCCTTACAAACATCTAGTACTTTTTGGTATAGTGATAATCCATGATAATCCTTTGTATTGGGAGGCACTGTCCTTAAGTAGCTTTCATAACTGTGATGAGGATTCATGTCTCCATTCTTTATTCTGCAGTTCAAATATATGATTTTCATACATTCTTTATCACATTATCATTATTTTGTTGAAGTACTAACGAGTTTGTGGTGTACTGTACCATTTGATTACGAATGAGTTCTAGTTACTTATTGACTTTACCTTATTTATTCCTTGTTACATTTACAGAGCATAAAAACCCTAGGTCTGGTGTTAGGAGAGGAAAACATTATTTCTCCATACATTAATATCATTAAGAGCAATAACTGCATTGTTTACAATTATGTTCTAAAGTTAACACACATGCAGTCAATTTTGTAAAACTCAACAAAACCAGTCTTGTTGTGGGATATTTGGAGATTCTTGATTAGTCCATGCTTGTATTTGGGATACAGAAAATTATTTGCAAAAACTTAAAGCTGCTTGTTTGTTCTTTTTGTAGGTTTGCACAGAGTGCGAAGAAAATGATGAAATCTACTATCGTCTGTTTGATGTGACAGAAAATACTTGCTTAAGGAGACATCTGACCAATCGGTTTTGTGTCAAATGTGGTTCTCAGTTACGAGATAGTATAGTTCATTTTGGAGAGAAGGGGAACCTGCGTTGGCCTTTGAACTGGGAAGGAGCTCTGGAGACTGCTAAAAAGGCTGACTGCATCCTGTGTTTAGGATCCAGTTTAAAGGTAGTGACAACTCATGTTACAATGTTGTACTACATATTCAAAACTTCCTAATGATCAAGTAGAAAATTGCCATAGAAACATTTATGGATTGTGTTACATCAGGCAATCCTTACACCCTTCCCAGAAAAACGTCTTTGGTGTGTTTCCCACCCACTCCTCTGAAAATCCTCATTTACCTTGTAGCTTCACATTTCTCTTTGAATTAAGACACTGCCCCTCATAATCTCCCACTGCATGACAGGTTTGGAGTTTGTTGAACTGCACTTTTGAAGTTTTCTCAATAGTATTCTCTTTTGCATGCAAAAAGAACATTAATTTTCACCTTAGTAAAATTTTCTCCTTAAAAGCAAGAAGATGTGTTTTTCTTTTTCAAAATATTACTTCCACAAAACACGTTGTGTTTCCATGCAAGCAAAGAAACATTTTGAAAATGTTGACTATTTTACTTGCCTTCCAAATGCAAATCCCTGTGTTTAATTTCAATGAAAAGTATGGTCTGAATTGACACACGGCAAAGAGGATAAATTGACTTTTCAAATAAGTGCCATTGTACTTGTTTTCATTTCTGGAAGGTGTTAAAGAGGTATCATGCCTTGTGGGGAATGAACAGAGTGAAGACAAGAAGACCAAATCTGTACATTGTCAATCTTCAGGTGAGGCTCAGCCCTCTAGAGTATAGGCTCACTGGGATATTTTACCTCATGTCATTCCAAGATTATGCAGCAATAGGCATATTACATGTACTTTAAAAAGCATTTTTATTATCTACTTCAGTTTCAAATTTGATAATATTTTAAGCCAATGCTTGCACTGGCAGATAATTTGTGAACATGCAACAGGATTGTCTGTTCTATGAACACTGAAAAGAGTGATTTTGGGTTCAGGTTTTCCACTTAGAAGAACACAGGAATACCAAGGTTTTACCACTCAGGGGCAAGTGAGCACACAGAATTCTTACAGAAGTTTCATATGATGCGGGACATGTAGCACTAAACTAATGTATATCATACTTATTGATTTTTAATTTAAGTGGACTCCAAAAGATGACCTTGCAGTTTTAAAGATTAGTGGTAAGTCATATAACTAGAAACCTAATTACTTTTGCAGTTTGGGGGTCTGAAAATAAGAGTATTTAATTTAAGAATTGTAATCATGGGCAAAAAGCCTGTGTCAGTGTGAATCCCTTGAAACAGTTATGGCAAGAAAAAGAAACTTGTGAATTCTCTCAGTCAATTTCAACGGTGTGCAGTCAAAACACAGCACCGTTTATATCAAGCGTTGAAAGTGGCCTTTACATTTCAGTTGTTTTTAACCGTTGTGGTGGTAGAAATTGAAAAAAAAATTGATGAGTTAAGTTTCTTTCTCATCACGGCAGTCTAGCCATGTACCAAACTAAATTTTGTTCAATAAGATACTTCATATCTTA
Organism: Pachyseris speciosa; assembly: GCA_016490735.1. Taxonomy (NCBI): domain Eukaryota; kingdom Metazoa; phylum Cnidaria; class Anthozoa; order Scleractinia; family Pachyseridae; genus Pachyseris; species Pachyseris speciosa. The sequence goes on from JAEMWC010000376.1 coordinate 148,318, forward strand.
GTAGTAGCCATATATTTCAAGCTAATTACTCGGACTTCCGCCGGAAGAAGTCCGAGGTTTAAAATGTCAACTGTTTTTCTTCTTCTTCGTCGTCGTCGTCGTCGTCGTCGTCGTCGTCGTCGTCGTCGTCTCTCATCCACAAAGCTCACTTCCGGCGTTTCTGCGCAAGCGCAAACTAAAAATAAAACTCTGGGAACGAGATTGCACAATCACGGAAAATATCACGCACACTAAAACGTCGATTCACTTGGTGTTTTGAGGTTTGAACAACTAATATGTTAAGAGAAGTGTGTATAACAATGTTTGCAAGTTCAACAGCGAGACGAAAGGTTTTAACATAGCCAAACTAAACTGCAAATTTTTCCGGGCCTCGTAATTTTGAGTGGTTGAATGAGTTTTCTGATGTGGTTTAAGCTTATTGTGCCAATAGCATTCTGTGTTATTAAAAGTTAGCTTACAGCTTGCCATTTAGCACGGGCACCCAACGAGCAAAATCAACCAAAAGCTGTAGAAAGGCATTTTTAAGTACCTTATGGTGCTTAAAGTCTGTTTAAAGTGATGTTTTCATAAGCTAGAAGAAGCTGATCTGTTCGGATTCCCTAGCTGAAATTTTAATTGTCCGAAAATGTTAGGGCACAAAATCTTCCTTTGTCAAAATGCAAGCTGAAATGAACTTTCCACGAACTTTCTAGGGAACTATTTGCTTTCCGAAAATGCTAGCTGACGTTTTTGACTGTCAAAAACAGCAATTACGACCTTTCCGAAAACCTCAGGGGCTATGATTTCCCAATTGCGAATCTTTTAGGCCACGTTTTAGTTACGAAAATCCGAGTGCACTCTTTAATCGACGCCGAAAACCCAAGGCGAATTACCCTCCACCGAACAGATATCTACCGAAACTTTTCGTTGGGTGCCCCTGATTTAGTAAGGAACCACCGACTGAGAAGCCGCACAGGCTCTGAAATAAATTCAATCATTTCTTCTTGCTTCAAGTCCGAAAGTGCACCGGGGGTAAAATCGTCCTGACAATAAAAAACCACTTCAAAGTACGTGACGAGCGCGTGTTCGAACTTGATCTTGATGTTGCCTTGAGACAGCAATGTGGTAATATAATTTATTCCAGAAAACATGTTGCAAGCTTGACGTGAAAATATTTTTGCAAGCAAAAAGGCCGGCTGTGATAATTTTTTTCACAGCGTGAAAAATGATATGCACAGGTTTTGTAGGGTAAGCTCTGTAAACAACAAAATGTCTTCCATCTCTGCTTGTTGGCTCTGTATTTTCCTTTGCCGCTGCAGTTCGTCTAACGCTGATATGCCGTCAACAGTCACCAACTCTTGAATCACATTGCATGCATTGTATAACCAGAAGTCACTGTGGGAGCGGACGCATTCACAAGATTCAGAAATACTTTTCTGAATCAAAGGTCTTATATTAAGAACTCAAGGTTATTTAATTGGAAATCAAGAAAAAATCTTAAAACAAGAGAAGTTCTGGATTTTTTCTTATTTTCAAAGAAATTAACTAAAATTAAGAAAATTTTCTGAATTAAGACCTTGAAAATGAGAAACAAAAACGTTTTGTCCTAAAATTAAGAAATTGGGGTTTAGCGTGTGAATATCTCAAGTACGTGATATCCACGAGACTCTGACAGGTCGATTATTTACTATTTTTCTACAATATCTCAATTTCTTGACATTTGTGCATTTATCTGTACATGATCAAAATACGGATGCTATATCTAAAATAAGATATTGAAAGAAATTCCGATCGCCTCTTGGAAGGCCGAGTGAAGGCCATTATGGCCTCTTGTTATAACGTGTGTTGAAAAGTGTTTATTGGGCAAAATGTAATTATATGAAATGAGAAAGTGCCATGAGTGAGCACTGACAATGGTGAGCCTACTTGCTTCTGCATCATGAGTTCGTTTTTCACAGTGTTACAGTCAAGCTAGATGTTTACTCGAGCGGCCTCAGTAGTACGCCGGCCGAGTCTGAAAATGAGCTCCGTTTTTCTTTTTCGTCGTGTTTCATCCGCAAAGCTCACTTCCGGTGTTTCCGCGCAAGCGCTAACTAAAAATAGTCATTTTCGAATAAATAAACTATTTTTACCTCATGTGGTATTCTGAATGACTGTGGTCTAGCGCTCATCATCACCGCTTGTGATGCAGATGTTCCGGGTTCGTTTCCCGCTATCGACATCAATTTTTTTTTTGCGTTCCTCTTTTTCTTTCTTCCTTTTAAAATATTTTTTACAAGTGTTATAATTATTGTTATCAATGGTTGAGCTGTAAAGAAATTTTAAGTGGATATATGTTAACCCATTGGCACCCGTGCCGGCCAAAACCGGCCGTAAAAAACTCCCATGCTTCAAAACATTGCAACTTTCTCAATCGCACGAATATTGCCTTAACTGTTAGTTGTGAGCACGAAATGGAATGCCCTTTAAATTTGGATATCCAATAAATGCAAGAAACGTAGCGATTTTTACCAAATATGGCCTTTTGAGTTTGGACAAGAACGAAACTGGCCGTTTTTAACGTCAAAGAGAAACAACAAAAATGCCCCTTTTTGCCTTCATGTTTTTTTAGGGAAATCGTCGTCCAAAAGCCAAAATTCAACCATCATAACAAAATTCAGTCCTTTTTCTAGCTTAGAAATGACTTTTTTTGTTCATATTCTTCTCCCGAGCGTAGATACAGCCTTTTGTTCCAGTGCATTCGGGCCTTCCCGACATTTTCAACATCTTGAGCGCATTGCATGCTGGGAACTAACGAGAATTTTTGACAGCGCCCGTTCCTTCCCCCAATTCTTTCACATATAAACTAAGTCTACAGCCACTCCGACCTACCGCCAAAATTTCCTGCTCGTAGTCATCTTCAGTACACAGAAATTCCAAAATATGTGGCGGTAGGTCGAGAAATTCATCAATAGTCGAGTCCCAAAGGTACTAAGTGTTCGACCGGCCAAATTCCCAGTTCGTCGAGTAACAAGCCAAATTCAACAACAAAGTACATCACCTTGCTCGATTCTTTGAGAAAGTGGACTCTTAGCTACCGTCACGCTTAATGATGCTCATCAGGCAGCCGCTAAAGATGAAAAATGGCTGTAAATTTAGCAGAAATCGCAAGCAAACCGAACTTGGGCCATTGTTGTCGCTTCACGGATAAAAAATAGCTACGTCAAAATGACGTTTTCAGAAACCTTGAGCCTCCAGTGCCTTAGGACAGCACCACTTTTCCCTGGTAGTTCAAATAAAGAGTCACGAATTGCTATTCATCGTTTATAGGTGGAAAATCACTCCGAAAATGTAAAAACCTGCGGTAGTCAATGGGTTAATAGGGGTCTATGTATGTACACTGCAAAGAAACAGACACGAACACAAGCACAATGCGTCCGATGTAAGAAGGACAGACTTCTCTCTTGTCTTTTAACTAGCGCTAAATTAGGTATTTTTGCAGGCCCGAGTTTCGGCTAATTGTAGCCTCTTGTTTCTTTTAAATCGACTTTAGCAACAAAGAAAGTTGATTTTAAGGAGACCCCAGCTATACACGAACCCTGTGAAAATAATGTGAACATGTACTGTGTGCCCGATCATTGTGCAGCACATTCACCATTACCACTACCATCTGACGGGATTTATTCACTTATTTACAAATTGCGGGTAAACAGACAAGAGGACATTCCTTCCTTGTCCTATCTACCTACCTACTTACCTGTCTGTCTGTCTGTCTACCCATTTCTTGCAGTTATGCGCAAAGTTTTGTCTCAGTTGACCACCTAGCTTGCAATATAATTGTCTCATTTTAGCTAATAATTCCTTATCCTCAGGTCGATGTGACGATGTAATGAGAAGAGTGATGGATAAGCTGGGGTTTGTCATTCCGGAGTACAAACGGTAAGCCAAGGGCACACACAGGCGAATGTGTCAATTGATTTCCCTCACTGGAATTTATGATAACAAAATGTACGCTTTTAGGAAACGGAATATAGTTTCCCAAATTTATTAGTTGATTGTTGAAAAGGTATTGATTTATTAATCTTCTGCAATGCTGGTGAGTCGCTAACGTGTTTTCTTGTTGGATTTTAGGTGCAAAGACCCACTCTTTACTCTTGCTACACCTCTGAGGGCTCACGAATTGGACACTTTTAGCACTAAGTGCCTAGACATGTCTGTGTCGCAACGTGCGGCAGACCAACAACCATGTAAGACTGAATTTGAGGACACTGAGGATCATAAATGCGGTAATGATGAAGAAACTAATGGGTACAATGAAAACATGGAAAAAGATGTTCTTTCAAGTCCTAAACGGCCTGGCTGGTTTGGCAAAGGTTATGCAAAGAACAGAAAAACGAGAAAAAGACGAAAAGTACGGTAATGATGATGACTGGTGACGTGGGATAGAATCAATTTTTGGACGTAGGCGACGACGATATGGCGGACCTCTGGACCTATTATCGAAACAAAATATCGCAAAGAATGTCAAGATTTGGTGTAAAAAAGAATGATCAACCCGCGAACTATTTTCCTGCTGTTTAAAATGCAGATAAGAATCGACTTCGCTTATTGTTTGACATAATATGCCCTTACGTTACACTTGGCAATTTTTCTGCGAGTTCCATAAAATAGTGTTACACAAAGCAACGTCGCTCGCAATGCGGCGAAAATTACTGAGACTATTCTGCATCTTGGAACCAACAACGCAATGTTGTGCGCTACTTTTGTGGCAACGGCCGTTTCAATCCGCATAAAATATTGTCTCGTGTAACAGCACCTTTTGAAGTAAACTGCATTAGTTATTATTTCTGTGGCCATTAAGCTGATTTAAACATATTTGCCTGGTTTTTCGGGGGGGCGCGAGTTACACTCCACACAACTAAAATGCCTCATATTAAATTAAATGTTACATAATTGTGTCAATAACAAAATTCTCCAATATGATTGGCTCTTAACAGCCCTTATTTGTGGCTTAATTGGCTGTTTCAGGTCCGAACTGTCCGATTTCATCTGTCCGATTACAAGCACTTGTAATCGGACGGGCCAAATGTTAAGCAGCCAATAAAAATTAAGACCTCATTCCATTAGGGGAGCAGGGTTGGCGCAGTGGTGAGAGCACTCGCCTTCCACCAATGTGGCCCGGGTTCGATTCCCGGATTCGGTGTCATATGTGGGCTGAGTTTGTTGGTTCTCTACTCTGCTCCGAGAGGTTTTTCTCCGGGCACTCCGGTTTTCCCCTCTCCCCAAAAACCAACATTTGATTTGATTTGATATATTTAGAGTTGATTTGATTTAGTCTCCCCAATTAGTAGAGCATCTGTGCTCGGCTAGATAGATTTGAGACTTAAATAAAGTGATTATTATTATTATTATTATTAGCCAATAAACTTTAACTACCTAGCCCATGCTAGCCAACCAAAATCAAGGAAAATTCTTAGTAGTAGAGTAGGTTGACAAGTCCAGATTGAAAACAAACGTGGATAAAATTAACTGGTCCAATGACTTTTATTCAGATTTTGACAACCTTTGACTTCAAGCCTTGAAATGAAAGAATACTATACAGTTGTTGAAGTTAAAAATACAGCAAATCAAACGAGTGAGTGAATTGTCCCAGAGAAAAGGCTAACTGAGTTTGTCGCATTTTGTTATTGACACAATTGGTAATCGGACTTCGTGTGGTACAATTCAGGGGTAATCGTGCTCGTAATTTCAAATGAGCCTCGCGCTACGCGCTCGGCCAATTCGAAATCACTCGCCCAATTACTCCCTGAATTGTACTCCACTCAGTTCTATTACCATTACTAACTAAAAATTAACTATGTTGCGAATCTTTAATTACATGTATTAAACAGCTTCGGATTTGAGCCTGAGTAAAAGATGGAGGACTGGTACAACGTTTAAACTTCAAAACAGAACCCCAACTTTTCCATTATTGCTTTCCAGCAGATAAGGAGACTGTTGGAGTGACACGCAAATCTGAAGTTGCCTAATCTCTTAGAATTCACGTTACGAGGCTGGTAAATTTTGAGGATCATTCCTCCAGTTTATTTAGCGCTGGGCAATAATCATCATCGCTCTATTATTATCATTATCATTAGACTGCGAGTAGTCTCTAATTTCGGCGAAGGATTATGGGGCGAGCGAAAGACACGCGCGCGCACGAAGTTTCGAGGCGACGCGAGGGTAGCACCGAAAATTGGCACTCCCCTCGCGTCGCATCTCCTCGCAACTTGGCGCGCGCGCGTGTCTTTCGCTCGCCCCACAATCCATCGCCGAAATTAGAGACTACTCGCAGTCCACATTATCTTTATCATACTATATTAATCAATTATTGATTGCCCTTTCATCGCGAGACGCTTAAGGTAACCAAAGACATGCTTTGAATCTCTCGCAAATGAAATAAACCTCTTGTGCATCTTGCGCTAGAGAATTACGTCAAGGAAAAAGAAGATTTGAATCTTTGTTTTGCAGTTCTTTGTGTCATTTTCATTTCATCTTTCCATTTGTTTTATGCAACATTTCTGAACTTGATCAGCAAATTTTATTTTTTGGACAGCAACCTATCCTTACGCCAGGAACGTTTACCATTTACACGGGCATGAGCATGGTTTGGAAAATGTTACACGATTTAGCGTTCAGTTTGGTTGGAATGGAAAAGAAAGGGAGCACGTCTTAATTTCCATCTTTTCCGGAAACGTTCCGGTGAAATAAGCTTAAACATTTAAATTTCCACCCGAAAAGTCCGGTTTTTGTCCACAAATGCTAAACGGCCCAGGGGTGCGTCTCTCAAAACGTCCAAAGTGTTTTTGGCTGCGAAGTATTTTTCAAGTGCGTTTCCCATCTTTTGGTGGTAGGTTTTCGAGCAAAGTAGCCCAAGGTAGTTATTTTTGTAACTAGCAGTTTCCATTGGAAAGTGAAGTGCTGCGAGTAAAGCACATACAGAAGAACGGTGGTAGAAGGCGATGTTGGGAACTGCATGTACCTTAAACAGATGACCGACTTGACTGACTTTTTATTGTGAATGATGTATGAAATGAATCATTTCATTCATTGTTGCTTTGTACTGTTCGTGTTTTTTACGAACAATTACAAAATGTATCGAGAAAGGATTGTTCTGTTACTCTGATATTGAAAAGTGTAACGTTATGTTTACAATTCCGGGTTTGTTGCGTTACTCTACTGCTGAAAAGTGTAAGATTTCTATAGCGAGCTCATATGTTTACAATTTCGGTAAATGACCTTTCAACCGACAGCCTCGGAGTTAAGTTTTTTTTTTTATTTTAGTCTAATTTCTTCACTATGGTGAGGAACTTTCAGTTTAATACGAGTTTCGTTCAAGGTTTCAGTTTTTGAGAAGAATGAGTCCGCCAGGGAAAGTCCTGTGATCTGCATTCCTTTCAATCTGCATGCAACAACAAGGTCTTTTGAGTCATGCAAATTTACCGTACAATATCGATTGTAGTGATTGATTTATGGTTTTATCAATTTTTAAAAAGCGAATTGCGTTCAATCTTCGCTTCGTGGGAGCCCTTCTATGCATAAACATTTTATCAGCTCCTGATTCTCTGATCAAACCGTGACTCTTACATTGTCACAAAAACACTAAAGAACTGCGGCATCAATAAATTAAATGCAACCAAGTGAATTCCCAATAAAATATCGAATTTATTTTACCGTAGACTTCAAGGAATTGGTTGAAATATTCCGAGAAACGTATTGACGTTATCGCCTGCCGATCCAATCTAACTGTTCGCGTTCGGATAGCGTTCAATCTTCGCTTCGTGTGAGCCCTTCTATGCGTAAACATTTTATCAGCGCCTGATTCCCTGGTCAAACCGTGACAGGGGCACCCAACGAAAAGTTTCGGTAGATATCTGTTCGGTGGAGGGTAATTCGCCTTGGGTTTTCGGCGTCAATTAAAAAGTGCACTCGTATTTTCATAACTAAAACGTGGCCTAAAAGATTCGCAATTGGCAAATCATAACCCCTGAGGTTTTCGGAAAGGTCGCAATAGCCGTTTTTGACAGTCAAAAACGTCAGCTAGCATTTTCGGAAAGAATATAGTTGGTTCATTTCAGCTTGCATTTTCGCAAAGGAAGATTTTGTTCCCTAAGATTTTCGGACAATTAAAATTTCAGCTAGGGAATCCGAACAGATCAACTTCTTCTAGCTTATGAAAACATCACTTTAAACAGACTTCAAACACCATAAAGTACTTAAAAATGCCTTTCTACATCTTTTGGTTGATATGGCTCGTTGGGTGCCCCTGCCGTGACTCTTACAGTGTCACAAAAACACTAAAGAACTGCGGCATCAATAAATTAAATATAACCAAGTGAATTTCCAATAAAATATCGAATTTATTTTACCGTAGACTTCCAGGAATTTGTTGAAATATTCCGAGAAGCGTATCGGCGTTATCGGCTGCAGTTCCAATTTGCCTTCAAACTCTTCGCGTTCGGAAAAACGTGGCTTGGGAAACGAAACTGGATTTCTCCGCCATGAATTCTTCATGTCACATCCCGTAGTCACGTCGTTTGGGTATTGCCTTTTGATTTCAGCGCTAAAAATCGTGTGTGACTCGTAACACTACTTAGGCAGTAGTGAGAATAAAGCCTGAAAAACGGTCAGTCTTGTACGGGAGTTGAACCCACGACCTCTGCCTGCAGTGCTCTACCAACTGAGCTAACAAGCCAACTGGAAGCTGGTCATTTTGTTAGTTCATAATAAACTCGTTGGTGATGAATTTATGGGTTTATTACACACCAACAAAACTGACCAGCTACTAGTTGATTTTTAGCTCAGTTGGTGGAGCACGGTGTCGCAGAGGTCCAACTCCCGTACTAGCCTGAATTTTTTTCAGGCTTTATTTTCACTATGCCTATGTAGTGTTCATAACTGCGATGATCACTTACATCTTCATTCTTTAACCCGCAGTTCAAATATATGATTTTTTTATATATTCACAGTCAGAAGAAAGTACACACTAATACACACTAACACACAGCTTTCCCATTCACCATGCAGCATTTCATTGCTTTGATACAGGCCGCCACCTCTCGAGGTGTATCCGTGAGCATTGGCCTCACATTTTCCAACATCTGTAACAATTTGAAGATTGTCGCAAATCTTGTTCCGCTGTTGTTTCTCCGTTGTTGATCATAGGAATACCACACTCATTGGGAAAAACCCAACAGCTCTGTTATGTCGATTTAACCCTTCACTTTAAGTTATCCCTTGCTCATTGTCCTTTTTTGCCACTTTATGTCTTCCCCTTTTTTTGCCCCTCAGTTTCACTTTCCAGATACTTGTAGTATTAAAGCTACACGCTCTGTTATAAATTCCAATCTACTAATGATGATAGTCGTAGTACGATCGGCGCATGTGTTTACATTAAAATCAATTGTTGTCCGTTTTCGTAAAATTATTAACGAGTACAGTCACAGGTCTTTTGCATCCATCCTCTCTGAAATAAGATTAATTAGTCTGGCTCCTTAAATGGTTTTATGTTCGCGAAGAGGAAAATTTGTCAGGCATGGGCAGTAGATAAGCTTCATCGCGACTGAGACGATCATAATCAAATGCGTTTAAACAATACAGAAGCCACGACTGTTCTGGGCAGATCCCCGGTGTTGTGAAAGGGGAGGGAAGTGTAGGCAACGCCACGTGATTAAAATCGAGATAATTGTCAGGGTTCTGATTGGCTAACTAGCCATCGGATATTAAATGTGATGTATTCAACACTGTCAGGAAAAAGGCATTCCGAGTTCTCTCAACAGGACCTTCCGATTACTAGTTCGAATGGTCTACCACTACAGGAGACTCGTGGGAGCTTAGGCCATTAAACCAGGTCAATGTGACAAACGCCCTACATACTGCAGGGATCAGAATATTTATAGGTGGAGTACTGGTGATGAGAGTGAGATGGTAAATGAGGGAGGTGGTAAATGAATCCGAACTAGACATAGGTTCGACTCTTGTTGGGAGAACTGGAAAGTCTTTTTTTTTCGAGTTTGCGTGTGACAGTGTTACTAGTGTTGCATAAATCACATCTTTTTCAATTCAATTATCACCATAGAAACTTACTGCCCTCGTGAAATATTAGTTATAATACCAGCTTGGCAAATAGCGGACACTGAATCGTTTTTTTCCCCAAGGGAAATCAGCATAACCTAGCGATATTTTACAGTTGTTTTTAATGCAAAACTAATATTCTTCTCGCGGTCGCTGGATATGAGACGACTGATACAGCTGTCTCTCAGCCTGGTGCTATATCCAACACGCGCGGTTATATCCAACCATCGCGTGTAATAATTGTTAACTGACGCACAAATTCTTTAGTTTATTACTATGAATGTAGTTTGAAATATCTAATTGCGTCGCCCTTCGTCTGACAGCCGTTAAAGATTCTTGCAATTCTAAAACCACTTTCTTCTGCTCCTGTAAAGCAACTTCCGTCCTCCAGAACTTTGCATATAACTGTTCACTGTTAAAAACAAATCTGTTCTTAGACATTACTTGGCTTAGTAGCTTCTCATTATAGTTCAGCTTTTCTCTAGAAGCTATCAATTGCTTTAAAACGTCCGTGCTGCCTTTAACGAGCTTCAGGGTTTTTTCTTTCAACCGTTGTTGCTGCTGATCCAGGACTTTGTTGAAATCTTTGCCTGGCATTCTCATTGTCTCATCATTAGCCACATCAGTCTTGAGAAGTGAGCTCGTATCACTCCTGCTTTGCCAACGCTCTTTAGCGACAAGGGTTTCCCTCAGAGTTATCTCGATTATTCCCGTTTCCTCCTCCACCTGACATAATAACATCTCCAATTTGTTGAGTTTCTCTATTACTATTGCCGGCAAGCGAAACTCTTGGAATATCTTGCTTGCCTTTACTCCATGGTCTAGTACAAACTGCACTATATTAGCAGCAGTTCTCTCTAATGAGTCTGGAAAACGAATCGAGAAGGCCTTTCTGTAAAAAGAACAAGGAGGGGATGTATCAGACTTAGAGACAAGTGGGTACCCTCATCTCCAAATAAACGGTGAATAAACTACGATTCTATTACAGTAATGGCCAAGTACCTTGAGGGTAATTTAGAAGGAGTCATTTCGAAATACCATTATTAGAGAGAGGGTCGTGGGATATGAGTAACTACGAACGACCAACCCACCCACCCACGTAGGTCAGTGAGGGGCATTTCCGGGTTGCTTTGAACCTCATTATGAAAGCAAGTAGCGATGCTCACTCTCTGGTGACAATGAGTTGAACTCGGAAAAGGCCTATTGAAACCTTAATTTTAAAAAGATATACTCCAGGCGTAGGGCCAAACCTTATTGTTATTTGAATTCTGGAAGGACATAATTGTTCAAAGTACTTGCAGAAAAATGTTGTATATTGTAAAATGTTAGTGGCGTGCCTTACTAGTTTTCAAAAAATAGACGTGGGGCACACACTCTATTCTCACCGGTACAGAGTCGTTAAGTTGAAGGAGTTCACCATTGTTATACAGTTGGACGAATAAAACAGTTTTCCCACTCTTGTTCACTTTGACTATTAATGACTTGAGTCACTACAATTGGTCAAGTTGCCTTGAACCTTAAGGGGGGACTAACTTAACTGCAGACTTAGCGTTGTTGCCAATGGATTTTTGCGCATTGTATTTGTAAAACACGGGTTTTCGGTGTTTTTGCCACTATATTAGTGAAACGTGCGAAGAGGTGAACATGTAAAATTTATAAATTGTTATTGCACATGCGCAACTTGCCCAGGCCCCAACCGCGCTTTAGAGAAAAAAATCCCTAAAACTTGGTGAAAATTATGTGTAGTTCTGATTTTTTTTCCAGTCGGAAATATTCCAGCCTTCTTTACAAGCCTATGTAAGCAGTTGTTGTTAGCGTACATAACTGCAATGATAATGACGAAATGGTATGAATTTGCGTACTTTTGACGTCATAAATCTCACAAAAACGCGAATTTCCAAAAATCGATACGTAGAGTTTTGCACCTTGGCGATCGTTAACCATTGGCACCATTTTCGATATCCAGAAGTGTACGCCACTCGAGTTTTAGGCCTTTTTCTGTTCTGGTCACGTGACTTACCAAACATGGTTGTGACTCGAAAATCTTGAAAACCTTTTTGATTGTAAAAACATAGCCCAGACAGCTTGCCTGTGCAAGTTAGGGTTTCCAAGATACGAGGGTTGGGAACTTTCCATAGCAACAATGTTAGCTAATTTTGTAGTTAAGTAAGCTCCCCCTTAAAATTACGTAAAACAGAAGGGTGTCTACAGCACGTAACGGCTGACATTACATGTACCTGTGAGCAGGAAAAAATATAAGGGACGGATATCGAGGAACAACAAGCTGCCAAGGAAGATCATTTTCATCTGCATTTATCCTATAAAGAAGGAACAAACGTAGAACGATCATTGCATTCAAGATAGGGGTGCTATTCGCTTTACAAACGACAAGTATCTCTTACATCGAAGAAATCTTCGTAGGCACATACCGTAAAAACTCTATTAAGCCCCCCGGGGCTTATTAGAAAGGGGGGCTTAATAGAGAGGGGGGCTTATTTCAAAACTTAAACACCCTGTTTTGGTACAAAACTCAAACAGCTACAGTGAAATTCTATTATCTAAAAAAGAGCAGTGAACAGTATTACGTGTTTGCGTGTATATTTGCTTAAAACAAACCAATTGGGCCACATGAAGGTGATTTTGCAAGAGGAAATATGGGGGACTAATTACAAATTTTCATGTCACAAAAGGAAGAGGGGGGCTTATTACAAAAACCGACTTCCAAACGGGGGGCTTATTAGAGAGGGTGGCTTAATAGAGACCGGGGGCTTAATAGAGCTTTTACGGTACTCTAAACTTGCGATGATTTGGTATTGATTCTTGAGAATGTGTATTTTAAGAATGCCATCAAGTACCAAACGTTAAGAGATAATTCCAAAATAAGGAAAATCACACTCAAGTTCCAGGATATTAATGAAAGAGTATTCACATTCACTCGTGGTTAGGAATAATTAAACTGGCCTTTTCCCAGACAGGTTAAACACAACTCAAAGATCAAGCAGCGGAAAACACAAAGAAAACGGATATCATCAATCTAGTTATCAGAGTAAATGTGGACAATCTCTGGCAGCAGGCAAAAAAAAAGGGAAAAAAAGGTTCTATACCTTGCAATGATGACATCAGTTATGTTGTGAAAGAACTTTGCCACAGTGAGAAGAACTGGCCCAAGAGATTGACAGTAGGCACACCACGAAGCATAGTAAAGTAACAAAACATCCTGTTTTGGTCAGAAATTGCAACAATACAAATTACCATACACGTGCACGTATAAGTATTAAGTATTTTCTTGCAAGTGAAATTTGTTGCATTGTAGTTCAAGTGATTAGTTTTATTAAGGAAACAGTGTTAAGCCTTAGCCATTCTCCAAACTGGGGACTAGCTATTAAACTGGAAACTCGAAAATGCCTCAATCAAAAGCTAGGCGAGTTTCTATTATTGTTTCTAGTATTTTGCTTCAGACCCCTCTTTTGGCTAATAAATATAATATGATTTAAAGGCCACATTTTAGGTGAGTTAAATGCAATTCAAGTTTCAAAACATAATGCAATCTACACTTTGCATATCACCTATTGTTTGTGTGGTTATGGCACTGATTTGCTTTGCTTTTCTACTAATTTATGTTTGGCTACAGAAAGTACGAGGGGAACGGATCGACTGAGAGATTGATAATTTACTCACCTTGGTTTCATCAAGCACTAAGTCATGAAAGTTCGATGTCACCACCTCTGTGACACATGCCTGTGATGACAGACACTTGTGGGGCCTTGCACTGTTGGATCTAAACCGTCTTGATAGATTCCCTGTCATGTAAGCCATCACAAATCCAACTGGACAAAGGAAAAGGAAGCAATGACCTGTATGACTATACTCAAAATTTTCTACCGTTCTTTCTTTTGATTTTGTTTTGTTTTCTTTTTTAATGGAGGCAGCAATTAAACCTGTGAGTTTATGTCTACCTTATTAAGGTGACTCACTGCTTTGTATGCCATCCCAACTTAGAAAACCATTCTACTTGAGGAAGTTACGTTTGTACGCTTACCATAAAATATTGATGCAGAGAACTTCAGTTCTACTCACCAATTGATGCGTTTGTAATTTGCAATTTCTCATCCAACACAAATTGAGCATCAGCCTAAAATGAAACAATATTCATTGATACTCATTTGAGAAATATATTAATACATAAATACATAAACATTTGCAGTCCCCCCCCCCCCCCCTTCCACTTCCACACCAGTGTTGTTTTGCCATTCTCAAGCATTTTCCTAGATTTCCAAGATTCACCATTGAATAGGGGAGGGGGAAGTTACATATTGTTGATGTAGATACATAATGGAGAACATAAGACAGAACAAAAACAATTAAATAGAACTGCTACAGATGTAGACTGACTCCAAAACAGTAAAATCCTCAGTCAGTCAAAGCACTCGTACAGCTGCTACAGTACATGTGAAATGATCAGAACAAACATCACAGTCCAATGCACCCAACTGGTTTGATATGGTGACAAATGAGGAATGTTTCAACCACAGATTCACCATTCTCCACAAAAATCATTCATTAATTTTATCCACTTTGATTGCCGAGTTTCTTTATACAAAGCATTGAGTCGTGGGTGACCAGTACCTTGCGAAAGGCTGAAAGTAAGGTTTCAGTACCTTCCCAATCTTTTAAAGCTTGTTCAGCATTTTTCTACACTTGGCCATGAACTCATAATACATGGACTCATGCAGCCATAGTCTTAACGCACTCACCAATGATCACTTGTCTGTCGATAGTCCATTCTATTCTACGTAATAATCTATAATTTAGAGGGAAAATAGACTTTACCTCTAGATCAACAATGACCAGAGCAGTCTTGCCTTTAGGTGTGTTACGGACACCAAGTTTCTCTGCCACGTGCCAGTATTCTGTAGAATCCATGAAGAAGAAATTGACTGATCTGTTGCTAAGGCAACCTGCTCCACTGAATTGAACCACCTTATCTGTAACTGTGCACACATTTTTATTGGTTTCCTCCCCGGATAACATGGGCAAATGATCAAAATAATCCTTCACTGAAAGTACCTTGTGAGGAGCATTTTTGACATTGAAAGAGCTCACTTCATGTTCACCTTTTTTTAAAGCAGATTTGGAAACAGGAGGAATAATTGCAGCTAATACATCACCAAGAAACCCATCCAAGCTTCTTGTCACTTGCCTTAATGACTCTAGGTAAGAAGGCTTCTGTCGTTCTGAAGAAGACAAATTCTTTGGCTCTACAATTTGCACAGTGCAGCAGATACTTGTTGTAGCAAACAGGTCATAACCTGATCTGAAACAACTGCAGCTATTTCTGAGAGATGACAATCTTGTTTTGAAGCTTTGCAATCCAGGGGACATATTGTGATGGCATTTATGTTGATGCTGACAAGTGTAACAAACATCACAGACATTGTGCTTTTTCTCCAGGTTACTTTGCTCTGGTATTTGTAGTGACTGACACATTCTCTTATTCACTAGTAACATAGGCAAATGCCACTCTTTGCCTGTAATCATCAAGTCTCCTTGAGTTAAAATAGATTGTAAAGTATCTAAAGTCTGTTCTTTAAAATTAGAGTCTTTTAGCACTACTGCAGTATTATCTCGATCAATGTCTTGTGTGTTCTGAGAGCTGGTGTTTATTTTCTCTGTTGTTCTGATGCATGAGCAGTTGAAGAACTGAGATGCTGTGGAAATGTACTGAAACAAAAAACAGAGAAGTGTAAGCAGAACAATAGATTTCTTAGTCTCAACAAGTAATGCTTGCTTTTGCCTGCTTTTAATATGCCCTGTCATGCCACTGGTAAATTAAAATTCATCCTGGGCAACATTTTCTTAACAGATTGTCTTGTCACACTGGTTTGCAATCTGACTGGGCATCTGAGAATTTTTCAGTTTGTTGTAAATCATGCAGATGAAACACAGGAAAAACAAATTATTATAAAGAACCACAAATGGCATGAATTTTTTGGAAGTATTTACTAGTGACTTTAAATGAATACTGATGAGACAAAAAGACAGACAGTCCATAAATTAAATGCACATACATATACATCTGCAGGTGTAAAAACACAGACAGTCAAGCATAGGCTTACCCTGACCAACAGCTGTTGACTTTCCTCACTCACATACAGTTTCAATGGGAGAAATAGAATAAGCGCTGGTCCTTTTCTTAGATGAGTTACAAAATGTCTCTTCTTGTCCAAGCTTAATGATAGTTGAACGACAAGCTTAAAAAAGAAAAGTGATAATCCTTAAATTGTAGATTACATTCTACCTGTTCATGGCCTATTAATGTTTCAGGGTTGGGTAAACGCTAAAAAATTCAATTTCTACACCCTGTTGTCTATTCTTATAACATGTCTCAAATTTGAAAAACAATCATGGAAAATTGCCTGTCGTGATTAAATCATGATATTCAAGAACAAAACAAAAAGGGCACAGAATGTTTGGTACAAAAGAGCATACACAAAAGCTAGGCCCAAGTTGTTGAAAAGCCAACCCAATAATTGCTAACCCAAGAACATAGGTTTTGTTATCAGTAATGTAATAGTACTACAGGTAGCTGAGAGTGAACTGCAAACTTAAGCTTAACTGTGTTGAATACCTTGTCTTTCATAGAAGGATATGGTACTGTAGGAAAAGGGTCTTGGCTAGGTGGAAGCATTTTAGTTAACTACATGTATGTAAGAGATCTAGCTTAAACGGAAGAGAATTGTGTGCAATTTTCTGGTTGCATAAACCGATAGTTACCTGGTATCTGTTGGCATCAATCCAGCTCGTAAGATTTCTAGTAGTGAAGCTCCTACTTGATGGGTAGCGCTAGGAGAATCATAGCGATATGAATGACAATAAACCTTTCAAGGATACCTCAAGAGAGGAAGAAGTGAGATATATAACCTTGCATTCTAAAGCTTTTATCAAAGACAGTGAATTGAAAAAAATTGTGAATGGTTGCACTCCTCCAGATGATTGTGTTGAACAGTCAGGGTAATGAAAATGCTTTGCAGTTACACTGCACAGCATTCAAAGTTCCCCTGTAACTTATAGTATATTCAAATGAATGACAGACAATACAGTAGATAATCATCCAAATTTACAGTCAAACCGGATGTTCTTTTGACAGCAACCTTGCAAACTTCCGCTGCAACTTTGGTAATTTCATTGACAGTTTGAGTGGAGCAAGTTGCAACCGGCGTGAGCAAGTTGCTCAGTTCATTTTGTACCTCATGGTTACGACTTGTTGTGATTTTCAAGTGCTGCTGTAGTATTTTGAGGATAAATTTGCGAGTTTCTTCATTGGGGCCACTCAGCACCTACAACAAGCTTCTCGTCATTGAAAAAAGCTATTCCAGTTCTTCAAGGCATAAACGACAAAGAAATAATACTTTCATACAAAGATGTGTCATTGGAAACATTTATAAATGTTGACTGAATTGCCCGATTTCTTAGTTGTAAGGTTTAGTTATTTTACAGTGTTCTACAAATTCAATGACGTCGGAAGTAGAACTGTTTGTTCCTTCCAACCTGGTTTACCGGGAAAATATGTCCCGTGTTGAAGAATATTGAATATAGTTTGTGGCAATCATCCAACAATTTCTGCAATTTGTGTCTGTTTTACACCAGACGACCACAAGGAAATTATTCGTTCCCTTTTCTCAACTGAAGTAGTACGATTGAGATGTATGTCAGCCATAGAAGCCACAAAATTCACAACTTACACATCAAATAAAATTTGAAACCAGCATCAAAACAGTAGCGGATCGACGGTACGGGTTGCAACTTGCTCCACTCAAACTGTCAGTCAAATTACCAATGTTACGGCGGAAGTTTGCAAGGTTGTCATCAAAAGAACATCCGGTTTGACTGCAACTATACTGATTTCAGAGAACAGCACATCTGAGTAGGTTTATAGGACAGTGTTTAAAACAGAGTAGGTCTCAAAACCACATGAAAGTGAACACGCCAACAAGATGACCAACTCAATTCATTCAGATTTTGTTCAAATCTTTGAAATAAGTCCAAATGTTCTGTTTATAATTTGTAAACGTCCAGTGGAAGGGATTTGATTCAGGATCCTGTTTACTCACCAGCAAGTCAAAAACTACACCAAACCCACAAACTGAAAGAAAAAGCCACGAACAAAAACTTCACTTGCACCACCAAACACCTGAATTATGTGTCGGCAAAATGAATGGCAAAATCACCTCACTGGTATGTCACATTTTCATGAAGAGTGTGGATGTCTACTATAACCAAATCCTCTTTCCTTTCACTAAAATGTTGCTTTTTCTTAAAGCTGTTGCCAACTTAATTTTCACTCAGAAACATTACATTACAAAAATGTTCAAGCTGAAATCCACTGTCTTATTTCAGTACTTCCAAAATGCCAGCATAAGTAGAAAGTTAACAAATCCACATCTCATGCACTTAATTACCACTTCTAATATATGACTTGTTTAAATAAAACTAAATTAGCCGGTGGTATTCTGTTTTGGTCAGGACAACTAATAATTAATTTTTATAGATGGACTATATTTTTGTTACCGGTAACACTGTTAGCACTAATCAAAAAGAGAATTTGCATGATAACACAACGCTGTATTAAACTTACAAGCACAGCATGGTTAAGGCGGTGATATGCTACTCCTGATACACTGTCCACTCCGGCTTTCAGTGCAAGTTTGTCACTTGTTACAACAGCAAATGTTGGAGATGAATCTGTGATAGAGATTCCAAAAGTAAACTGCAAGATGCCCAAAACCGATAAACCACAATAATGGTAAACATTTGACAGTGCAGTACATTAGTAGGAACAGCACAGAAAGAAGAGGAGGAACAACAACAGACAAAAGAAGTGTGATGAATATTAAAAGAGAGATATAAAGGCAGAATTGCCAGTTTGAGGAATGAGAGTGGTAAAGGACAAAATAAGCATTCATGTAGAAATGAAACAGAGATATAGGAATAATTTCATGGTAAATTTATAACAAACAGGTTATGAGAGAAAGGCAAATGTTTCTCAAGATCTCAAAGGTTGTTGCAGGAAACCAGACATGAGAACTGTTTTGTTATAGTAAAGAGACAAATCAAGCAATAATTCTCAGAAAATGATGACACCGTCCACTGTTGATCAAACCTACTTTTTGGAAAGTTCTTTCAGTATTTTATAGAGCTTACATGTAGCTGACGCATTTCTTACACTGATCCATTACTTGCTCAAAATCATATGTTGTACCCTCGAAAAATCATGGTAAGCCAGTCAGATGCTGAATAGTAGGGGATGAAACTGGAAATAGTTTGCTCTACTAGGTAAGTAGGCCCAACTACAAGCCTCATTTTATATGGTTGAAAAGTAATAAGCCTATCAACATCCCAAATTTTGCAATGTTTTAAAAAAATTTGTAGGAGCAGTTTCTGAGCCTAAAAAAATTTAAGGTGGCTCTGAATATGCTCCTACAAATGTTTTTCACTTTGCAAAAAGTTGTTTCAGTATTTTATTATGCTAATTACCGGTAGTTCTCGACAACAAACAATGGGATTGCCTAGCTCGTTTTGAGTTATTGTTGTTAAAAGCTAAAATTAGGGGTGTTTCTAACAGGGTTGTAGTGTTGCTATGGTAACCTACTAATAATATATTAACTTGTTCACCAATGATTGGGCATTTCTTTGATACCACAATAAAGGTAATAATGTACAGTATAAAGATTGGTATTGAAAATCCATCAAAGTGAAGTGCTGAAAAGTGCTGGAAACCAATGTGAGCCACTTTAAATAATGACAACAAGTAAGCTGCACCAAAAATGGATATACAGTGTTACTGTAATGCACTCTTTTGCCTTATTGGATTTTGTGCCACAGTACATTCAGGCGGCCACTGTAATAGAGAAAGTTATAAAAGAGAAGTTAGGAATGCCATTACCGTTGGTCTTAAACTGCAATGCCAAACTGAAGAAGGTGGTGTAGTTCTTGTTGCTTCTCATTGGCTGGTTGAAATAACTAATGACCACCTCCTGTAAAGAAGATTGTATCAAATCATCAAGTTTGAAAACCTTGATTTTGAGCTCTAACTTTAGGAGATATGTCCACATAATGAGATTCATTCTCTTTATGACAGACATGATGAAGTGTCCTCTAGCCCTAATCCATACCCAAACACAAGCAATTCCATCTAATATGAAATACAGCTATATATGGAAATTGTAAATAGCTTGGTGTAACATGAACTACTCAAATTCAGAGTTAGGCTCATTTCCTGTTATAAGTTAGAGAAGTTGATGCAAAAGGGTGAATGCCTTGTTTTATTTACAGTCAGGTCATAATAATAATTGTTTATCAGTTTTAAGTTATGTACAAATAAATGCAAGTTAATCATGTATGGACAGGACACATGTTTGCAAAGCAGGTAGGTTGTTTGTTTTCTATTTTTTTTTCTTTTTCGTACCTGGTTTGACTGTTTTGCCTGGTTAAGCTCCATATCTGTACCAATGTATATAAATGGTCTAAGGACAAACTGAAGAAATGCAATCTGAAAGAGAACAAGTCATCCATTGAACAACCATAGCCCTCTTCTTGAAAGGAAAACTTCTACCGTTCCAATTCCTATATTATGAAAAAATTGCTAATTTAATGTACAATATCAGTACTAATTCTACACCAACTAATATTTCAAATTTATTCTCTAAAATTGCCAGTATTCATTCTTACAGCACACGCTCATCAACATCTGAGCATTTTTTTACTAAACAATCCACACTTAATGTTCAAAGTAAGGCCTTTTCACGTGTTGGTGTTAAAATCTGGAATGGGATACCAACTAGACTAAAAAACTTATCCAAAAACTCTTTTAAAAAAAACTATAAGAACAAAAATAATTGAAATACTAGAATCTGAAAACTCATATGTCGAGATAGATACCTTAATTAACATGATGAAAAATTAAATTTCCAACTGGAGTCAAGTTTTAGTCTCTAGCTTTCCCCTTTAGATTCTACCTAAACAGTAATATTTACATGTTGTTAAGCGATTTTTGATTCTGTTTAATGAAATCATAAGACGAATCAGTAATAATATTAATGATAATATTAATATTTATAATAGTAATATTTAAGGACTGGTCCGCCTCGATTACCTGTAAAGCTATTTGCGGCCCAGTCCACCAAGAATTATCGACTTGTAAAAGAGTTGAAATAAACTTGAAACTTGACCATCACAGTTGTATAATTACATGCTTAAGTTATATAAGCAGTAGCAAAAACAAAGCCTGAAAAATATTCAGGCTTGTTTAATATGAGCTCACCATCTTTGAAGTTTTGAAGGGTCCTCTGTATTCAACACCATCAAAATGACTGTGAATGGCAACCACCTTTGGAAACTGGTCCACTGTTTTCTGTTTGGAGCAGGTGCCTACCCAGCAGTTGATGGCAATGAATGAAACCTACAAAAATACAAAGAAAATTATGGAAAAATTGTCAAGAATGAAACAAAAGGACTAATGCAATATTTACACTGTAACCTACAATTCCATGCAGACTAAACAGCGAAACAAATATATTGATATATTATAATTAGTGAATGCACATTATTAAGCTTGTTGGACTTCAAGAAAGAGTCCACAGAGCACTAAACAAGTGGGAACATTGACAGCTGAAACTTCTTCAGACTAAGTGCAACTGAACAATGCTTGGAACTTAAAATGTCTGTTCTAATATTTTATTCTTAATGTTAGTAAGTGAAATGCATTCCATTACAATGGTCTTGTTATCTGTGAAGCAAAGGGAAAGGCCTAGGAACTTGTTGTCAAACATTTGTAAATTGAAGTTAACAACGAAGAAAACATTTTCAGAAGGAGCAGATCCCAACAGAGATCACCAGACCCAAAGACAATTGGATTAGTCACATATTACATGGGGGACAACAACTAATACCACTGACAAGGAAGGCCCTGAAGTGGAATCTACTCAGTAAATTGACATTAAAAGGAAGGAAGGCCAAGGAAAACCTGGAGATGTTCCACAGATAAATATTTTAATTACATACTAATAATAATAATAATAATAATAATCACTTTATTAAAGTCTCAAATCTTTCTAGCCAAGCACAGATGCTCTACTAATTGGGGAGACTTGGGAAATCAAATCAAATCTAAATAAAGTAGAATCAAATCAAACCAAATGTTGGTTATTGGGGAGAGGGGGAAAACCAGAGTACCCGGAGAAAAACCTCTCGGAGCAGAGTAGAGAACCAACAAATTCAGCCCACTTGTGACATCAAGTCCGGGAATCGAACCCGGGACACACTGGTGGAAGGCGAGTGCTCTCACCACTGTGCCAGCCCTGCTCCCCAACCCCCAACCCTGCTCACTCAGCTGGAATTTCGTAAAAGCAGAAAGAAGAGTCACCTCTATAATAATTAATAATTAACTTGGTATAATTGTACCTCTTTATACAGTATTTTGGCTGCTCTGTTAAACTCCCTAGCAGCAGCTGATGACTGTCCACACCACGAAGCATAAAAGAGAACTACACTGATCTCATTCTGCTGTAGAAGATCTGCAAACCTTTCCATGGAACCATCAGGAATTTCCACTACTTTCCCGATGCTTGAAAAGAGTAGGTGAGGTTTGGGAAGTTTTGCAAACTCAGCATCTCCACTGAAAATATAACATTTCAATACAAAATAATAGCATTTAATGGAACCACAGTATATCCATCCACAGAATGTTCATCCAACTACTTCTTTTAGTATTTTAATTTTGTTATAATTCATTTGACTTAACTTACTTAACTGGAAGAGCTTCAGTCACCTACTAGCAGTGCACGGAGGCCCCAGACGACTTACCTTTCCTGTTGGGCGACAAGGAAATTTTAGTTTTTGCACAAAACTACTATGCTGGGCACCCTGAATTTCAAAGGTTCAGAGTTTGGGCTCCCAAAAATATTTCTTAGAGCACAGCCTTGTCATGTCTCAGTTATATCACAACGAAACAATAATTTTACTGTTTACCAAATCTCTTGTAAATACCGATAAAGTCAAATATGTCCCCAAAATGTTTGGACTCTTTTGGTGGCATTTGCACCTTGTTCATAGTATTTGCATGTACATGTTGTTGTTGAATTAACTTGAGCTTACTTGCCGCCAAACCACGCAGATCCAGAGAATGACGCCAGAATTCCTCCAAGAACGAAAACAATAGGGTATGTGCACCAAATCATGGCTGCATGTCTGCAAGTGTTGTTTTCTTGCAGGACTCTAGCAGGTGAAAGATCTTCCTTTCAAGCAACAAATCCTCCGCCATCTTGAAATCGAATGAAAGAAGGCCACGTATGTGTTCATCCCTAGTGGGGTGGGGGTGTCGAATAAATCGCTAAGTTAAACTTTTTTGGCAACTATCTTTTCAAAATAAATGCGATTTGCCTTACCTATATGATAATTAAAAAAATTTTCACTTCACATCGTCAAACACAAATTTTTTGCTTTGTCTCACTTCTCCACTCTCTCCCCTCCCCCCAAACTGGCATTGTGCGCTCATAGAGAAATTTTAATTGGACTGGATTTGTAATTGTGGATTGGAAAATATGGTAATGTGGGCGATTTCCCGTGGGACCCCTCTAACAAGCAAATAACTACAGATTATCATATGACCCGTCCCGTATTGTGAAACTGTTAGGGTGGAAAAATTGCATGAAAATAACAGTTCACGAGAGTGTTGTTATTGTTTTGTTTCTTTGGTGGTTTGTCAGGTTGTTTTTCTGATTTTAACGGCAGATGCATAGCTAGGATTTCACCCACATATAATAAAAAAGTTGGAAGTGCATAGACTCTGGAAGTGAGAGAGTACAAAAATCGCCAACCACCAAGCTGGTTAACTTTACTTGTTCATTTACGAGTATAATTTTTTTTTTGTTGGGTCAAGGGCAGCCGAGAATCGGAAGATCTTACCTGTACTTCTGTAAGAAACCAACATCCAATGTAGCCTTGTTGAACCGTGACAGATCTTTCTCATAGATTCTCAACATCTTCAGTGTTTCTTGGTGTTGAGAATCTATGAGAAAGATCTGTCACGGTTCAACAAGGCTACATTGGATGTTGGTTTCTTACAGAAGTGCAAGTTATTTCATATTTTCCTTACTTTTCTTAATTTCAATCTTACCTGTAGCTTCCTAAATGGTGGAAAAGATGACTCTAGACTACCTGTTGTCAAAAACTACGGTTATGAATATGATTAAAAGTTTTCAAATAAACGTTGTTGTCTTTTCCTATTTGTTCATGTTATGTTAGGTTATGTTTAATGGTATGTTACCTCACCTCCATGAAAAGCCCGAGTTTACATCACATGCGCGTCCCCCGAATACCTTGTTTTTTAGTAGATACCTTGACAAGGGCGTCACGATGTTAGGGGAGCAGTTAGTGAGAGCGCTCGCCTTCCACCAATGTGGCCCGGGTTCGATTCCCGGACTCGGCGTCATAAGTGGGCTGAGTTTGTTGGTTCTCTACTCTGCTCCGAGAGGTTTTTCTCCGGGTACTCCGGTTTTCCCCTCTCCCCAAAAATCAACATTTGATTTGATTTATTAAGAGTTGATTTGATTTAGTCTCCCCAATTAGTAGAGCATCTATGCTCGGCTAGATAGATTTGAGACTTAAATAAAGTGATTATTATTATTTTATTATTTATTATTATTTAACAGACAGCCTGGTTTTTACCGTTCTCCAGGAGTAAACCATATTACCAGGGGCTTAGCCAGGATTTTTTCACATGTACGCACAATTTTCTAAATCTCCCCAACCCCCAAGGTTCCAACAGCGTGCTGAGGTTATGTTGTAAGCATAAGCGTTCTTACCTGATATGATATATTGCCTAAGGCGTGGAATTCTTTGTTGCTTTTTTGACACTGAAATCAAACTAATTTAAAAAAGACGACACAACGTTTAAATTTGCAATTTTGCACGTTTAAATTTGTTTCGGATACTCAGTATCCATCTTTAGTTGAAGGATCTTTACAAGTGAGTGACTTTTTTGAGATTATTGAGGTGCTTCGGTCGCTTATCAAATTAGCGGTATCTCAGACTTTTATTGACAAGTGAGTGATTTTTTCCCCGCTGTGTGCCACATTCTTTTTGACCGGCATCGTTTTCCTTGCAAAAGCACCTACATAGATGTAATTGTGAGCTAGCATTCTTTCATTTAGGGCTCATTCGGGTTCGCACTTAGAAAGATGGTAAAAAATAAATGCGTACATGTCTACATCTCCATGAACAATAGACCGAAATCCAGAGACTATGTAATAACTGCCCATAGCTTTCACAGAAGTTATAACTGGTTTTCCGTTATTGGCACAGCCAATCTTCTGTCTTTCTTTAGAACGAACTCAGAAATGACCTCTTTAATGACCTCTTTTCATGCAACTATAGCTTTAAATAACATTGCCATAACTTCGTGACAATAACAGTATTAACAGAAATTTCAAGCTCACGACATACAACTTTTTAAAGACATGTTTCGGCATGACTCATGCCATCATCAGTTTAATGTGTTGTTTCCTTTTCCAGTGTTTATAAGTACGTTAACAATTTGAGTACGTTAGCAATTTGAAATTTAAAATACAGTAACAGTTACAATTATGCGCGTGCAAATGCATGAGTGTGAATTACGTAATCGAGTCACAAGAAGCAAAAATCGTTGTTGTGTTGTAATTGCGCATTTAGTTCTGGTTTTAAGCGGCTGATGTAGATCGCTTCTTTGAGCTTAAGACAATGTCTAGTTTTAGGTGAATCTATAATCTTGAAGCAGTCAACCGAGCATTTGCGTTTACAACTAAGTGAACCGTTCAGGTGTTTGAAAACATGAGAATTTTTGTCAGTTGAGAGATGATCTTTTACCCTGGTTGTAAAGTGGCGTGACGTCTCGCCAATGTAACGGGAGTTACATCCCGCACAAGTAAATTGATTTTACGCATCTGGAATAGGATCTTTAAAACTGAAAAAATTCTTGATTTTGCAAGAAGAAAAACAATTCTGATGTCTATATCTTTGCAATAAACGTTTAACAAGCGTTTTAGTTTTTTGCGAGCGACGGTAGAGAAATCACCCACAAATGGCAGTTTGAAGTATCGAATACCTGTAGTGTTTTCCCCAGTGGTAGAAGAGTTGTTTTGAGTTGGTCTAGAAGACAATTTGTTTTTATACCCCTTAATGATCTTATCTATGAGATGGCTAGGAAAGGAGTTGCGTTGAAGTGTTATAGATAGTTGTTGAAGATCTTTTTACAACACAACAACGATTTTTGTGTCTTGTGCCTCGATTACGTAATTCACACTTATGCATTTGCACGCGCATATTTTTAACTGTTACTGTATTTTAAATTTCAAATTGCTAACGTACTCAAATTGTTAACGTACTTATAAACACTGGAAAAGGAAACAACACATTAAACTGATGATGGCATAAGTCATGCCGAAACATGTCTTTAAAAAGTTGTATCGTGAGCTTGAAATTTCTGTTAAACTATAGCTTTGCTTTAGTTTCTTCATCCTGCTCTGCCATTCTGTCAGCGCCAATGGCATGCAATTGCAAAGTCTGTAATTGATTTTTTGGACATGGAAAACCTAGCAGAGCCAGGACAGGCCGATCCAAGGATATAAAACAAGCTGACCCCAACGCGTTCACTCTTTACCATCCCACATTCTTTTCTGGTCGCTTTCTTCCCACCTTGTTTGGACCATTCGGTCCACCAACATTTGATTTGGAAATACATCCTCTGTTGTTTTATCAACAACATTTCAAAGAAACAAGAAGATTTAAATCAATAGAAGCAAATTGTGCTTTTTTATTGAAATAATAATTATTTATTTATTTGCTTTTTTATATCCATTTTTGTATTTTTTCTTTCATTTCCTAGTTTATTTTCCACTTTTTCAGGTACGCACGTGCGTACGTGCGTACAGGTACAGGCGTACAGGTACAGCATACGTGCGTACAGGTAGCTTTTATAGATATTCGAATTAATTTTTGCTCTGACGAGTAGATCTTTGGAATTAAGATTTACCTCTCTTATATGATATATCGGAGGATTTGTGTAGATAGTTTTCGGCAACGGCTGATTTTGTACCAAACCCCAGTTTTTAATTAATGCTTGTTTAAGGTTATGCACTGATGGATGGTATATAGTGACAAATGGCGATATTTTCTTGTGAGTTTTTTTCTTTTGTTGGAATGCCGACTTTCTATTGGCGAAGTTCACTCCTGTTATTGATCTCTCTATAACGAAGTGTTTGGATAGCCACGTGCTTTCAGGTGCAATTTGAAGTTAGAGAGGCACCCTTCAAATATTGTTTTTGTTTGTGAAGAGTCTGTTCTAAGAAGTCTCATTGCTCGGAAACGGCGCGGCCAATGTTTCGTGAACTCCACTGTAAATAATCTAACTGTACTGGAATTTATTATATGAAAGGAAGTGTGTTCCACTGAATCCTCGGGGCGCACACAGCAAAAGCCCTGTCTCTGTAGGTTTTAGTTTTAGACGTCGGTTGTGTCAGCAAGTAATGAGAGTTCGAGGGTAAAGTCCTTATCGATGTCCGATCTACATCTACATCTGTTATGTCGGTAAAGTCGATTAGATATCACACCAACATCACACTGATAGAGCGGTAAATCCGCCAAGTATTGAGGTCAGAGACCATTAAGAACTTGTAGACAAAAAGAAGATGCTTAAACACGACACGATACGCGCCGGAAGCCGGTGGAGTTTTATTAATGTTGGACATGGGCTCCTGCGTTGGAGTAATGTGGTCGTGCTTCTTCGCACCAGTAACAAAACAAGCAGCAGTGTTATGAAGAATTGCGGGAAGTCTTAAAGGAAACCTTCACTCTTACAAAAAAGTTGACCAGAAATTGTTGGAAATAATCACTAGTTTCCAAAATTTAGTTTATAATGTGGGAAGAGCATTTAAAGTGCACAAAAAATTGGGTGTCGTTAACGCTTTTTTTCACTTTTAAATTTCCTGGGCGCCGCCATTTTTGATTTCGTGACTCAATTGGTTGGGGCTGAAGCTTACCATGTTGCAGCTATTGTCAGGAGGCAAATGAAGAGAAGCAGAAAATACTTTGTGTTAAACAATAGGGCAACCGTTACACGACATGAAATTAAAATGGCCGCGCCCGGGAAATTTAAAAGCGAAAAGTAGGCGATGATGATATCGATTCTTTTGTACAGTTAAATGTTATATCCACGTTTTAAAACAAAATTTGGAATCTGGTAATTATTTCCAACAATCAAAAAGAAGATGCTTAAGATGGAAGTTCCCTTTCAATAAGAACAAACTCTCTGTGAAATACATGTCTTCTAAATCCAACGGACTTTTAAATGCGCAATAAATGAGCACAGGCCTGAATTTTTTTTTCAGGCTTTATTTTCACTACTAATTAAGTAGTGTTCATAACTGCGATGATCGGTCACATATTTAATCATTAATAATATACATGAAAAAATTTCTCGATTCTGATTGGCTAAGAGAAATGCAGTTTTTAGGAAACACCGGTGCAGAAAAAAGGTAATTCGGTGCAGAAAAAAGGAAATACAGTGCAAAACAAGGTAAAAAACTGAGGATTCTGATTGGTTGATAAACAAAGGCGCTGCGATTCAGCCAATCAAACGCGGCCTCTGAATGGCGCAAAGTCTGAAGAGCTGCAAGCCAAAACAATGGCTGGCTCTTTGAGCAGGTTTTCTTTCTTCGTGAACGCAATAACAGCAGAGAAGCTGCAAAACAGCTCTAAAAAGGAGAAACGGCTGCGAAAAGCACTGTATTTTAGCTGTCTGTTTGGAAACAGTGGTGTCCAGAGAAGGGAATTACCGACGTAATTGGAATTACGAGTCCGTTGATGGAGTGACGCCGAGATTAATAAACAAACAAGGCGAAGATAACGAACTAGAAAGCCTGAAGGTACACAGCGCTTGATAGACACTTAGCAAACAAAGTAACCTTATAACTATAGCCTGTAATTGTTTAGCCAGTTTTTACAGCTAAAAACGCTTTAAAAACATTGAGAAAACTGTTGTTTTGATTCACCTTAGCTTCGTTGCGTTGCTTCTGCAAAGTTAAGAAGCTATCTCGCAATTTTTTCATGTATATTATTAATAAGTAATCACATGATTTTTCTCGTGCAATTTGGAATAAATAAGCACTTGTAAATTTTTTCAAAGACCGCAAATTGCACTCGCCCTACGGGCTCGTGCAATTTTGTGAGTCTTTGAAAAAATTTACTCGTGCTTATTTATTCCAAATTGCACTCGAAATCATGTGATTACTTATACTAATCCGCAGTTCAAATATATGATTTTTATATATTCATTCTCAAATGAGAAAGCATTTGAATAAATCACGAACTTCGTTGTTACATGTATATCAACAAGTAATGCAAGAGTAAAGTGTCTTGTCTAAAAACACAAGACAAGGACCCCCATCATGTCTCAAGCCTGGAGCACTTCATTCTGGATCCATCATGGCCGCAACACTGAGCCACCATCCTTCCCAAAGTGAGCCACTTAAAAATGCTTCTTTAATGGTTCACTTGGTCATGGGGAATGACCGATTGTAACATTTTTAATGAAATGATTAGTAACAAGATAACTGTCAAAATACTAAATGTATAATTACTGAGCCAAAAATAACCAGAAAAGGATACAAAACGATTCTTCTCTAGAATGCGAGTAGTCTCCAATTTCGGCGATGGATTGTGGGGCGAGCGAAAGACACGCACGCACGCCAAGTTGCGAGGAGACGCGACGCGAGGGGAGCGCCGAAAATTAGGCACTCCCCGGGCGTCACGTCTCCTCGCAACTTCGCGCGCGCGTGTGTCTTTCGCCCGCCGCACAATCCATCGCCAAAATTAGAGACTACTCGCAGTCTAATTTTTATCAAAATACACAACTACTTTCAAACGGTCTAATCAGAAAAACACGAATCGAACGCACTTCACTAATCCATTATTACTAGTAATAAGGATACAAATATGTGAATGATCATCGCACTCATGAACACTACTAAAGCAGTAGTGAAAATAAAGCCTGAAAAAATTCAGATTTGCACGGGAAATGAACCCTCGGCCTCTGCGATACCGGTGCAGTGCTCTACCGACTGAGCTAACAAGCCATCTGGGAGCTGGTCATTTTGTTGGTTTGTAAGATACCCGTGAGTGATGAATATGTTTGCATGGTTATATGAAAATAATATATTTGAACTGCGGATTAAAGAATGAATATGTGAATGATCGTTGCAGTTATCATGATGAACACTACTTAAGCAGTAGTGAAAATAAAGCCTGACAAAAATTCAGGCTTGTACCGGAATCGAACCCACGACCTCTGCGATACCGGTGCAGTGCTCTACCAACTGAGCTAACAAGCCAACTGGGAGTTGGTCATTTTGTTGGTTTGTAAGATACCCGTTAGCTATGGATATGTGATAATGAATAATAAAAATATGAAAGTCCTAGCCATTTTAGCCATTGATTGAGAGAGATTTTACAGTGAACTATAGGGTGGAATAATCAGGACTTTGGTTCAAGTCCACTTGACAAAGTGCGTCTTCGTCATGTGGTACACGTGTACCCAATCAATTCAGGTTTGATTGTATCTTAGTTCTGAATACCTTTCAGTTATTAGAGGACATGTTTGGTGCATTAAAATAGGAAACTTTGGCAATAGTAAGGGACCTTTTAATCATAAAAGAATGATTTTTAGCCCTACCGCTATTTCCCAAGGAAAATGATCATGATAAATGACCATGGATAAATTGGATATACCATACCTACAAAGTTACAATGCTATCAGTATGATTGGCCTGTCGTAACGTAAGCCTGAGTCCAGGCCAGCGTTGTCAGTTGCCAGTTCTTTATTTGTTATTACGTTTCACTTTTCATTTCAATTAGTAGTCCTTTAACCCATATTTTTAATCTCTAGATCTCCTCTGGAATTGTCCCAATGGAGCTAAAGATCGCCCGTGTTGTGCCTTTGTTTAAAGCTGGTGATAAATCAATCCTTTCCAATTAGAGACTTATTTCTGTTCTACCTGGCAATAGTAAGGGACCTTTTAATCATAAAAAAAAAAAGATTTTTAGCCCTACCGCTATTTCCCAAGGAAAATGACCATGATAAATGACCATGGATAAATTGGATATACCATACCTACAAAGTATGTATGTAATTAGCGCCCTAGTGGCCGCTTAGTTTAGCCGCGCTCTGGTTTATGCCCTTTTTACCGTTTTCAGTGGGAAAGGTTTACTACTTTTTCTATCGTCACACAGTTCATTGAGGACAGAGCATTGCTTTCAGGATGTCCTATATCCGTAACTCACTTTTAACCATTCAAAATTGCTGGAAAGTTTGGAACAACTTGTGTCATGCTTCGCCGACAAAGCAGTTTTCAAGCGACGTTTGGGCAAGGCTGAAAGCTTTGGATTTGTTAGCGCCAAGGAAGGTCAACGAGGAGGAAAGGGCTTAAACCTGCCAAAGAACGGGAGGAATATAAACATTGTTGCTGAAAGACGTTGCTTTAGGACGTCGAATTCTCAATCATTTGGTCGAAGCAATTCAAGCAACCTAATTACCATATCGCCAACTCTGACTTCGAATAATAATAGTCGAAGTCACTGAGGAACAGAGGTGATTCAAGGTCACACAACATCGGGCCAGGCAGCGTCACGGAATGTTACGCTAAGCTCTCTGGTGAATAACAACTTCCAGAAGTCGAAGGTCTGTGTGGCGCATCTAAATGTGCGATCAATTAAGGAAAGAAACCATCTATTGCAAGTGAGGAATTTAATAAGCGAGAGTGAGTACGGAATTTTGGTAGTCTCAGAATCTTGGCTTAACTCTTCGGTTACTAATGCTGAAGTGGAGGTTGAAGGCTATGAATTGATAAGGCTTGATCGGCCAAGACATAACGCCGGTAGTGTCTGTGCTTACGTGCGAAGGTCTTTAAAAGCCAAAGTGCTCAATGACCTCTCTGGCGTTTCACACTCTGGCTTTCATCAATTAAAGCAATCTTCAAATATTATTTTGTTCAGTACTAATCTCCTTGTTTTGTGCCATTATGTATCTTTGTGTGTCTGTGTGTGTGCTTATCAGGCGCGGATCCAGGGGAGGTGAAATGGGTGAATTTTCACCCCTCTTTTCTGAGCCCCCCTTCTTTCTTTTCTTTTTTTTTTTTCTTATCCCTCAAATATTGAAAAAAAAAATTGATTTCTCTGATTTCTATGATTGAGGTGGAGAAAATTCACCCCCCATTTCAAAATCCAGGATCCGCGCCTGCTTATATGTTTTTTTGTCATAAACTATAGATATTAATAATTAAATATTTTTTAGGGCACTAATTAGTTCTTACTATATCGTGCCCCTCTCCATTCTATTTTTTTTTCACCTTGTATTTATTACTAAAATAATCTGAATGGAGAAAACAATAAAATGAAATGAAAAAATGAAATGAAATGAAAAGTTATGGATACAGGTCCAACACAAGAGATTGAAGTCGTTCTTGTTGTACGTCACTTATAGAAAACCTGACTGTCCACTCTCTTGTTTTGTTGACGACTTTATGGACCATTACATGCAAGCTCTCACTTCTGGCAAGCCGATTGTGGTCGTTGGAGACTTAAACTGCAATTTGTTGACCAGTTCTTATGAATCGAGAGCTTTGAACGATCTGTATCATAGTCTGAACATGAGACAGCTTATAACGGAGCCTACCAGAGTAACCCCAGCATCGCAGTCTTTAATTGACGTCATAATGACTTCCAACCCAGCATTAGTCATGGATAGTGGTGTAGTCAAGACATGTATCAGTGATCATTATTTGGTGTATGCAGTACTTAATTTAAAGATGCCAAAACCACCACCTAGCTTTGTGATCGCAAGATGCTATAAGAACTATGATCCTGAGAGGTTTGCCGAGGACCTTGCCAGGATTCCGTGGTATGAAAATGCTTTGATTGATCATGCCATCGAGAAAGTAGAACACTTTAACAAGACCTTCTTTGGAGTCCTGGAACGGCACGCACCCGTTAAGAAAAAGAAAGTTAGACAGCGGCGACGTCCGTTTGTAGATCAATATATTAAAGAGCTGATGGAAGAAGGGGATTTATCACATAGAGTTGTCTGTGAGTCGGGCGCGGTAGCAAACTGCGATCATTATCTCTGGTATCGAAACGAAGTTAAGAGACGGTTGCGGGATGCTGAGAAAAAACACGTTCAATCTGAGATAAGCAACAGTCAAAGTGTCCGCGCTAAATGGAAAGTGAAACGGAACTGTATTCCGTCTAAGGAAAAATCACGACCAGTGTACTCAAGTAATATGAAGGAACTGGCGAACGAATTTAACGAGTTCTTTACCTCGGTAGGGGCTCGTGCTGCAAATGAATCAAAAAGGTTGGCTACAGTCAACAACGTCCTCGCTATGACTCGCCTCCAGCTAACATCATACTTGATTCAGATGAATTTCGATTTCGCGCAGTCACAACTGTGGAAGTACGAAAGATTATTCAGTCCTGTCCTTCAAACAAGGCTCCAGGAAAAGATAAGTTACACATGAAGGTGATAAAAGATGCACTAACAGTCATACTCCCTGTCCTGACAGAGCTGATAAATAGATCACTCTTGACTTCTGTGTTTCCAACGTCTTGGAAGGAGTCTTAGGTGGAACCATTATTAAAGGAGGGGGATCATGACACTCCCAATGATAATCGACCCGTATCACTGTTGTGAGCGAGCAGCTTTAAATCAGCTGACAGAGTATATGACACGCCGAAACTGCCTGACAGAACACCAGCACGGGAACAAGAAGCAGCGCTCTACCGAAACCCTTAACATCTTCATATCTGACATGGTTTTTGAAGCCACTGATAGAAAACAGATCACAGCGCTAGTGCTACTAGACCTTTCAAAGGCATTTGATAGTATCGACCACAAAATCTTGTTAAGCAAACTTCGAGCATTGGGTGTGTCCAGAGAGGATATCGAATGGTTTAGGAACTATTTGTCGGACAGAGCTCAGTGCGTGAGAATCGGCCATGAATTGTCAAATCCCAGGGAGGTGGCCTCAGGGGTCAATTTTGGGACCAGCGCTTTTTAACATCTACATAAACGATCTTCCAAGCGTCCCGAACCTTTGCTCCCTGAAGAGTTATATTGATGATTCGCAGCTATATTTTTCTCTTCGAGTTCAAGAAACAGAGGTGGTCAAGGTGCACTTGATCGAAGATCTACAAAGGATTGCCGCCTGGTGCTATGCACATAGTCTCTTGATTAATCCGGACAAGACAAAACTGCTACTACTCGGAACTCCTCAGATGCTAGCTCGTGTGCCTGAGAGGGATTTTCTGTATCCTTGCTTGGGAAAGAGGTATTGCCATCCCACTCTGCCAAGAGTCAGGGAGTTGTTATGGATTCACATCTAAGTTTCGATGAACATGTGACTGACTTAGTATCCAAATGTACGGGGAACTTATGCCAAATAAATCGTGTAAAGTACCTGTTTGACAGATCAACGCTGATAACGATCATAAATGCTTTAGTGTTTAGTAAGTTGTTCTACCGCTCGTCTGTGTGGGCAGGTGCGACAAAGGCCACAGCCCAGCCACATCCCACAAGCTTTACGTTTTCATTTCTTGTTTTATTGATATGTGGGTACTTGAGCCTGAGCATTAGCTATGCCATGCTGATGAGGCCTAACAAGGCCGAAACAGCTGTCCATGGCTGCTAATGCTTGGGCTCAAACTTTGCTTTGGTAGATTTAAGGGGTAATGCCCGCTACCTTGTGGCCTTAGTGCCTTTTGAGTGGCTTCAGCTTACTTGATCACATTAATTTGTGAAGTATCCTAGTAGGTATGTTAGTTTTCCTAAAATTGTTCTCCAAAATGACCGTCTATACGAAAAATTGCACAATTTTCCGTATATTCAAGTGGAAAAACATACAACTTCTACTTTATCATGAACTTTGAGATTATCATTTCTGGGAGTCCGGAAAGTGAATTTTGTGAACCCTAGTTGCCTAGTTGCCCATTCTTCTCTAATTTATAGCTCTTCTAAGCGAGATCGCATTCGAA
The DNA here is from genome assembly GCA_016490735.1 of Pachyseris speciosa. Classification (NCBI taxonomy): domain Eukaryota; kingdom Metazoa; phylum Cnidaria; class Anthozoa; order Scleractinia; family Pachyseridae; genus Pachyseris; species Pachyseris speciosa. The sequence continues at coordinate 183,502 of JAEMWC010000376.1, forward strand.
TTAGCCGCTTCAGTGGTTATGAATTATTCATGATGTCCAGGCATTCTGCGCGATGAGATCGGAGATCTATGAAGGAAATACTAGAAATAAGGACAAATTGCATGACGTTGCACCTTTTTGTAGAACAACAACAGCACAGCGATCGTTTAAATACAGGGGTAGGTCGCTGTGGAATAGCCTGCCTAAGAACATTAGGGATATCAGCTCTTTAGATTCTTTTAAAAAACAAATCACGAATCGTGCATTTCATGAATTTTTAGAAAATTAATGCAAATCTTATGATGTGTATTTTTATTCGCTGGTAGTTTTGAGGTTGCGTGATATATGTATTCTCTTTTATTAGATTTTTTATAGTACCTCTACTGTATTTTGTTTCTTATATACGTCTCATTGTAATGGTTTCTGAAAAACCATTAGTGGACGGAATCAATAAAGTTGTATTGTATTGTATTTTACCTTCCATTTCCAAAATCTTGGAAAAAAATTGTTTATAATCGTCTTATTGGTTACTTAAGTAAACACAAAATACTTTCCGATAATCAATTCGGCTTTCGTAAACATCACTCAACTGAATATGCTTTAGCTCTATTACATGTATATGGCAAAATTCCTTCAGCTGTCAATAATAAGAGGTTACAGTGGGAACATTTATTGACCTGTCTAAAGCCTTCGACACGGTTAATCATCAAATTCTATCGGATTCATGGTGTTGCATTTAACTGGTTTTCTGATTATCTAAAGAACAGACAAAAATTTGTCCAATTTAATGGCATTCACTCTTCACGTCATTATATCAAGTGTGGTGTCCCTCAAGGCTCCATTCTTGCTCCTCTTCTTTTCCTAATTTACATTAATGATATGTGTGACATGTCAAAGGTTTTAGACTTCATTCTTTTTGCTGACGACACTAACATCTTCTTTTCTCACAAAAATGTAAATATCATTTAAAAAACTTTGAATGATGAATTACCTAACCTAACAGACTGGTGCCAAAAAAACCCAGGCAAAAAAGGCAAACACTTAACATCAATCTTAAGATTAGTCAATGTGCCATTGGACGAGTAAATGAAACTGTTTTTCTAGGTGTCATTCGTGATAAAAATTTAACTTGGAAACCACACATTGCTAATGTGGCTAGAAAAACATCAAAATCTATTGGCATAATTTATAAAGCAAGTTTTTGCCTTCCCACCTCCTCTTTACGCACACTATATTACAGCTTAGTTTATCCTTACCTTTTTTACCGCAGTATGGGGATCGATCTAGATATCCTTCTAATTTAAATCGCATTTTTTACTTCAGAAAAAGGTTTTAAGAATTTGATGCTCATACTGAACCTACATGTACCGGTATAATTAAGCAACTGAAAATTCTAAAACTACATGATATTTACTGATTTCAAATTGGAAAGTTTGTTTCTTTTCAAGAATGGATTCCTTCCTGATACATTCAAATACTAGACATTGCAATTATTTTTACTTATTTCCTTGTAGAACTGATATCAGACAGTTTGCAATACGTTTTCAAGGACCTAAACTGTTCAATTCCTTTAATTCAGAAATTCAGAATGCTGACAGTATTTCTCTGTTTAAACCTAAATTACAAACATTTCTCCTAAATTGACTACTCCTATTTTAAACGTGTTGTTTTATGTTTTGCTGCTGGTGTGTGTTTGTGTGCTTGCTTTTTAACCTAAATGTATTGTCTTTGATAAATTAAATAAGCTATGCCTAAAAATTATGATCCTCGCCATATGTTTCTCTTTCTTTTCTTATTTATTTATCTTTTATTTTTTAACATATATTTATCTTGTAACGATGTGCAAGAAAAATGGCCAAAAAATAAAATGAAACTGAAACTGAAACGCTACAATGGTTTATTTGTTAGTGCTTATTTACAAAACTATGCTTAAAAAATATTATTTTCTTACAATGATGAGCTTTCATTGCTACACTGCTTTTTACAAAAACAACATTTTTCAATTCGCCACTTCCACATCTCCCATAATACATTTTGTTTGCCCCCAAATTTTGCATAAGCATTGTTTTCCATTGCTCTTTGGACTTACCGTCATCCCGAGAGAAATTGAAAACAATGGTTATGCAAAATTTTCGGGGGATGTGGAAGTGGTGAATGAAAAAATACTACCATAAATACTGATTATTGTGGCTTTTAACAAATTCACAGATTTTAGGGTGGGTTTCAGATGCTATCTTGCAACTCTGCGACCTTGTTTTTGACTTTGTAATGCATCAAGCTCCTTCTCCATCACATTACAGTCTGCAGTACTGACAGCCATCTTCGAAAAATGAAAAGAAAATCCTTATGCTTTGCAAATAATACTATGCCGCCAAAGGTAAAGTTAGGAACAAGGCATCAGTGTTACCCAAGCTCTAATGTGTGAGATTTGGGCACAAAATGGCATGAACACACAAGCTAAATGGAGGCCCTCAAGTTGTATTCTTTTTCTCATTTTAATCACTAGAAGAGTGATGCAATGACAAATGAAGTCATCCCTCATCACATGAATAAATAAATTCACCAAAGTTAACTTGAGTCCCATTGTATCCTCAAAGTTTCAGTTCAAGCAAAATTACCAGGTTGGACCTTCACACCATTTCAACAGCAGTGTTCAGAGGAACAAATACTTCAAATGCATACAGGAAAATCTTTGCTGATGACAGTTTTTTAAATTTTACACTTGCTTCAAAACTAGTCAAATATATAATAACTTACATGTAAGAATAAAAGTGCTGCTCTCAGATGAAAAGAGATAAGATATATTTTATTTGAATGAAATATATATTTAAGACTCACCATGTCCAGCAAAACTTCAATCTTATATTTGAGAAAGTTGTTCTCCTCCTTCAGCTGCATGTTTTGTTTCTGCAGTCTGCTCATTTCAGCTCCATCTTTAGAGCTATTTTGGGAGCCTAGTTCTGAAAGAAGAGAAAATAATGTGGCTCAAGTGGACACTTACAATAATAATTAGCGTTAGTAAATTTTGTTAATTTGCATTGTGCAATGACATAATCACCTACTTTTTGCAGAATAGCAAAAGTTGTGCTTTTGGTAAGGATCATGTTGTTGTCCAAGGCTTAAAGGTTCTCAAAAATGATGACAATGGCATATATGCCAACTTTCCAGGATTACTCGGGGGTCTTCAGGATATACAGTGAATTGCCCCCTCTCCCATATGAGTCACCAGATATCCCAGGTACTGCTGTAAAAGCAATATTGTGTCTTATCTCTAAAAGACTCTGATATTTAAATTCAAATTTTCCAAACATGACAAAATCAATGTTTCATTGTTGTATTTTAGTGCATAGTTTAAGTCATCTGCCACAAACTTTTACAGAATACAAAGGAAATATGTTTTTGTCATTGTTGCTGTTTTTTTTTTTTTTTGGGGGGGGGGGGGGGGCAACTTATTGAGGTAGGTGGGTTCATCAATTTTTTACAGTGAAAATACTCAGCTCATGCCGCCTATTATTTCAGAATAGTTTTGATTAACTGCCAATAGACTGCTTAATTATTTTGTTTCAAATATTTGAAATATCGATTGTTGATTGGTTTATTTCTCACGTTGCTTGAACGCTTCATAGAGTGTTCACCTGCGAAGTTTGGTGCCATTTTGAGTCTTCTTCGCTTGTTTGTCATTTTCTCAATCGTTTCACATGGTTTTCTTGGATTTCTTTTGATAAACACAAGCCTAAGCTCTTGTAGAAAAGAATGGCGAATTTTTGGAACAGATGTATCCAAGTTGCCAGGGAAAATCATCCAAGAAAAGTTTCCAGCCTGAAAGGTCAAACGTCGATTTTGTTATTTAATCAAGCGGCATGAATTTCAACAAACGCGCTCACAAGGAAAATATATTCAGATCTGGCAAGCTGGAAATAGCTTCCAAAAGGCCTTCTTTCAGCAGAGTGCAGTTGCTTTTCTTGTCAAAGGACGCAAACACTGCACGAAGCGTTCAAGCCACATGAGAAATAAACTGATTAACAATCGATGTTTCAAACGAGGTCATACTGAGGCTATGGTTGAATGATAATATTCAAATTAAATTTGAAAGTTTGAAACGAATAATGCCATCCGTTCGCAATTAATGAAAAACATTGTCGAATAATAGGCGGCACACACTGAGTATTTTGACCGTAAGGGGTGTCAATAACAGGGGGTTGAAAGAAAAATTTCCAGATTTCAGCTCTCTTCTGCAATGGTATTAGCCTTCCAGACCTTTGTTACTGGAAGGGTTGAGCCAGCATAAAGTCTTAACAGCCAAAATACTCAACACATTCCACATATGATTTGAGAATAACTTTCACCAATTCTGTATTTGTATTACACAATAATGGACAAGCCCTCAGCTTCCCTGGGGGTTGACCCCAGGCTAACCAGGGGGATTGTAAAATCAGTCAAGCAAACTTGAGGAACTTCCTCGGGGGTCGGAGGGATCTTGCAAGACAAAGTCTCCTGGGTGAGGTGGCTTGCAGCCGAAAATCCCCCTGACATTCTTTACAAAGTTGTGAATTCCTCCACCCCTAATCTTTTATTGTAAAACAATGTCGAAATTTCCCCTACCCTCGGGCAAAGAATCCCATCCAACTCCTTGTATTCTCCCACATATCTCCCTGGTTGGACCGGGCGTCGACCCCACGGGGAAGCCGATAAGATGTGCATAACCATTTGCAATTTGTTTGCAGCTTGTGGTTTCATCTCGTGATCTTGTTATTTGGTTTCAGCTGCATAATGAATCCAATTGATATTATGCACATGTCATCAGCTTCCCCGAGGGGTCGAACCCCGGGCCTACCAGGGAGATATGTGGGGGACAAGGAGATGGATGGGATTCTTTGCCCGAGGGTAGGGGAAAATCTTGACATTGTTTTACGATCAAAGGTTAGGGGGTGGGGGAATTCACAAGTTTGAAAAGGATGTCACGGGGATTTTCAGGTGAGAGACACCTCACTCAGGGGACTTTGTCTTGAGAGATTCCCCGACCCCCCGGGAAATTCCTCATGTTTGCTTGACTGATTTTACAATGATGACATGTGCATTATTTCAACGTTGGAACTTTACATTGAACATACAAACTCCTCAGGATTCGGAGAAGCTATTCTCAAATCTCGCACAGAACACGCTGAACAGATTGAAAGTAAGCTTATCTCACCTGCAATCCACTCGCCATCTTGGAACATCAACTCATGTCGGCCTAATTTCAATTTAACAAGAGCATTATTAACCGACTCTGCCAGTTCTCCAGTACCAGCTAGGCTTAAATTTGATTTACTCAAAGTTGTATTTCCTGCATCAAGTCTTCTTTTGGGAGGTTTGTTGCTCCTTTTGAAAAACGGCATATTGTTATGGCGTCGTCTTCCTTGGTAACCAGGCGGCAAACACCGGCTGGCAGCAGTTCCTTCCCAGAATTCTAAGCACCCGTTTCATTTCAACATGGCGGCCTTGGAAAGTGAACGAGTGGACGATGAAATGGAAACAAATGCCAACGAAACACCAAAAGAGGATGAGCATCAACAGACTGCATTGAGTTTAGAAAGTATCCTTATTATTGATGTTTCATTTAGGCTTACTCATGTTCTGTACATTGGCTAATTTTCTTCCCTTTTTTTCTTTTCTCCGGTGAGCTTGAGTCAAGTTCACACAAACATCTACTGGTCAGCATTATTTTTTAACGGACCAAAAGAGTTCATAAAATAAGAGAGACTAGAGGATAATTGTCTTAAGGTATAAGGCAATATTTTATAACTGACAGAAAGTAGCATTCTGATTTATCTGCTGAGTACCGACTGTGTACATGTGGGACACGTCAGCTCACTTGAGAGAACCGTTGTGTTAAGCCATACCATATCGTGTCCCGTTTAGTGAGTCTTTTAAAAAAGAAATTATTGTAAAGTAAATGCTTCCAAAAACATTTTAAAATTGATTATATGTTCTATCTATTATTGTACAGTTCTCACTGAATTGATTGCAAAGTAGAATTTTAAATTTCAGCTTTTGATTTCTTCCTCTGTTAATTTCATTCAAATTTTGTTAATCTAAATGTATGTTTACTTGGTTTTAACTGGTTTTGGTGTGGTTATGCGAAACACTTCAGAATTATACAATTTGATGCAATAGGTATTGTTGCTGGATTCCCAATCAGAAACATGTTGTTTTGGTGGTTAGCATCACACCACATTAACCCATTGGCACCCATGCCAGCCAAAACCAGCCGCGCAGTCTTAATGCTCATGGACAACTTTTACATCTAGCATGTCTAGGGGGAAGAGATCTTTCAAACCATACCCAAATGAGCATGATTCTGTCCAGCAGGCCGGAGAAAATGCGAAAAAAAAAAAACAAGTGAGATTGAGCCGAAAATTTGAATGAAAATCTTGTTCCGCTACCCACCTGCACTTCCTTCCACCTAATCCTATGATCCTAAAAAAAATCTTTTCCCACTGAAAGGAAGCCCAGGAAATGTCCAGCAAGAGAAAAAGAAAGCAAGGCAAGAAAAGTGAAAGAAAAGGGGAGAAAACAAAAGGTAGAAGGACAGGGGGTGGTGAAACTTTTCAACCCAGAAACTCAAAATTTTGTTTTCTGTGCATGCTTGATCTTGGAAAGGTAATGTGAAATGTCAGGGACAAATGGCGCAATGAACTCCACCAGCAAACAGAGTTTTGGGCAGTTTTTGTTCTTTTTGGCTAGAATCTGGCCAGAAAACGGCTCCATTAGCTTCAAAAGGTGTTTTTTGGCAAAATGCTCAGGAGTCAATGGGTTAATTTTGTAAAGTTATATTCACCTTTATCATATGGGAGTGCTCCTGCCATAGTAAGTCACTTGTATTCTAGAGGCCTTCCAAGGGGTGGTCTGGTGTCACTTTGTTGCTTGTTTATGACTCTGTCTCTCTCTTTGTTAGGGACAAATGTGATTATCACTGTTGAAAAGAAAACAAAGAAGAATGGAAAGTGAATTATCCCTTTCACAAACTGTCTTGCTTTTTCTACCAGTTTCTGTCAGTTGTCGGTGTTTTGGGAGAAGATTGTCGCCTGTTTTAGGAGCAATGTCACTTGTCGCTACTACTGTACCTCTTGGAAAGTCTCATTCTAGGTTTTGGACATTGCTTTTTATACCACATTTGAAAGTGGAACTGTGATTCTTCTGAACACATACAATTCACAACAAGGAGTTTTGGTATGAACGAGATTCAAAGCTGTTGGATCTCCTTGTGAATTATACTATTTGCCTTGATGGTTTCCCAAGGAAACAATTTTTGCCAGAATTGGCTTATTTTTCTTTTTGTATGGCATGTTTTTTTCCTGGTACTATTCAAAATTACCAGGGCTACCTATCTATATATCCTTCCCTCAGTTTTTAATAGTGTGTACTTTAGTGTAGGGAATTTACATTTACATGTAACAATTTTTCAAGGGCCTGTGCTAAGTTGAGTTACATGGGGAGGCAGATTTTCTTTTGATTGCTTTTGCTTAACTTGTGGTTAAAAACAAGTTCTTCCAATTATTAAAGATGCACAAGGGCAGCATGGCCTTCGGCATGGAGATTACCAGAGATACAGGTACTGTTCATTGATTTCTTAAAGATGGAGTATACATGTAAATATGGTGAATAGTGTATGCAAGCAAGAATTATGTAACATACATGTATTTCATGGAATAAGCACCCGGGTGCTTATTTAAAATTATGGCCAAAAGCGGGGATGCTTATTCGAAGGAGGACACTTAATCGAGGGGGGGAGGGTGCTTACTGGTATTAAGTTTTTCTTAAAATGAACTGTAACTCTAGTTTGGCTATGTGCATAAAAGAACTCTGCAAGAACAAGGAGATAGAAAGGAAAGGACTTACCAAAAATAGATTGTTCTCCTACATGCATTGATGCTGGTGTAGTTGAAGCTTAAAAGATCGCAAGTAAAGTGACAATGCAAACAGGTTTTCCTTGTATCCCTACTATTTAAGAAAGTGAGTGGGAGGGGAGGGGGCGCTTATTTTTTATTTTGGCCGAGAAGGTGGGAGGGCACTCATTCGAGGAAACATGGTATTATTCTTTTGTGGTCATCCTCATTGTGTCTTGTGATGTTTAGTGTGACATTGTTTTTAGTAATGGGATTGAGACAACAAAAGCAATGAAAAAGAATAAGTGAATCAGTGCCTTTAATCAGTGCACTAACATTGGACAATGTATCATAATACCATAATACAAATTGACATGATCTCCTTTGAAATCAAGACTTCCAACCTCACAGTCTACCCTTGATGTCTGCAGTTCCTTGATAAGTCCTGACCATCCCATCCTTAAAAATCCAATGGCTTTCTTTAGGTGTCCACTGTTGCATGCTATCATAAAAAAATAGTCAAACACCATTACTGCACATTCTCAAAAGAAAAAATAAATCAAATTCAAGTTTACGTGGTTCTGGATCTGACTTCAGACCTGTCTGAGTCATTCGCGTTGGGTCAGCTGCCTCATAAAATAAGTTAGACCGGTCTGAGTTGATTTTTTCAGACGAGTATCAACTTTGAACTGAAGTTGTGCCAATCTCATGTACTCAGGGCCTAATAAAGTAGTTAAAAACTTAGGTTACCTTAATCTTTCCCCGCTCAATGTAAAATAATAGTCTTTAACCCAGTGTCCTTATTATTTTTATAGACAATATTGTCAGCGGAGGCTGAGACGCTTGTATAAGACTATGCATTTCCAACATGGATCTCGGCATACTTTTAAATCAAGGAAAGTGACACAGGACTTACTTAAAGATGTCAAGTAAGTAAAACATGTTGTTTATCATTGCAACTACTTTGAAACATAAAACATTGCAAGTATATGCAAGTGATTAACAGCATGCACTAAGCCCTTATATTGTATAAAACATCAGAAACAAACATCTTAGAAGAACCCCATCACACCGACGTACTGAGGATACCTCACAAATTAATGTTGTCTTGTAAGCTGAAGCTACTCTAAGGGCACTAAGGTTACTTGGTAG
>JAEMWC010000376.1:197500-262500 GCA_016490735.1 Pachyseris speciosa
AGGATTCAATTAGTTCTGGAAATCCCCACTCTTGCCAGTTATCATCGAGACGAACCAGGTCTGCTCGAATGTCAGGTATCTTATCAAGCGTTCCACGCACAAACCCTCCAATTTCCTTAATCTTCCCCATGGTCTCTAGTACTTGTATGTGACTTGTTAACTTCTCATGGAATTCATGAATTTTAGCTGGATCCACACCATGAATTGTGGACAGTCCAATAATACATTGCATGTGTGCGTTTGCCACCTCACTGGATTTACCATACTTGGTTTTTAAAATATGTTTTGCCCGTTCATACCCTTCGGTTGTGAAGGGAAGTCCGTCGATGGATGCGCGGACACTGGGTACCAGTAGCTCCTTCAGGTAAGAAAACTTCGCTACTTGAGTTAGCTTGGCTTTGTCGATTTCAGTTTCAAACTGACTCCAAAATCTTGTCCAATCAAGAAAGGTTCCTTGAAACTTTGATATCTCAAGCTTCGGTAATTTCGCTCCAATGCTGCTAGAATTCTCTGAATCCTCTAAGGACGTTTTCACTGATTTCTCGAGTTTCGCACGCGCTTGAAATTTGACCTTTTCCAACTTGATTTCTTCATCCAAGATTCGTTTCTGTTTTTCTTCTTCGCGTTTCTCCTCTTCGGCTGACCTAATATCAGCGGCTACATGCCTTACTTGTTTGAGAGTCCCTTCAAATTTATCGATTTGGGCTTCCAGATTTTCCGACCAGCTTCTAATCTCCGCAAGGTCCTCGTTGTTTTCGATTCGCAATTCCTGAACTTGCAATTTAAGCTGATGTGTTTTGTCAATAATAGATTCTAAAGCACTCCCATGTCTCTCGATAGCCTTTACATCTTCGGTTTCGAGTATTTTCTCGGTATCTTCTACGGTAAGCTTAAGCATTTTCAGCTTACCTTCGATCTTCTCTTGCAATGTTTTGATTTCGCTCATGTTGACATTTGGTCCGTGAACCTTTGTGTTGTGAATTCCTCTCGTCGCTTGTTTTAGAACTCTCCTTTTCTCCGGAACCGTCCTGGCAGGGTCGCCACTTTTGTCGCGATGATTCCTTGACACCAGCTAACCTTTAACCGCGTTTATTCACCTACTGATTTACATCGCACTCATCAAACACGCTCACTATTTTTTCTTTTGCTCTACCACACTCCCTCGTGCTCACTAGACTGGTTGAAACCGGTTTCTATGACGTCACGTTTCGCGTCACGCAATTGTCACGTTTTCTGTTCCGACAAGATCACATTAATTTGTGAGGTATCCTTATCACTCCAGCCACATCCCACAAGCTTTAAATGTTTTTACTGCTTATAAAATTATGTACTATTATTACATAGGTTTTGTTTCTTTTACTATACAGTACACCTTTGAGTTTGGTGGTTCCTGCCAATATGCAGGGCATGTGACAAAACTGAGGCAAAAGTCTCCTTATGAAACTTTTATCCAGGTGGCCATCCCGCTGTCCATTGGATGGTCAATTATAAGTGGGCAAGATTCTGGACAGCATGTCAGGCACTGCTCATCAGTGATCATTCACAATTATCCCAAGCTATGTGCTGTAAAGAGAGTGTTAAAATATAATGCTTGCATTTGTTTTTATTTTTTTATTTATTTATTACAATTCATGACAACTTATTCTACTAATGAGAAAAAAAATAAATTAGTAAATAAAGGAGCCATTGGAGTTGCACAAAAGAGCCAGAGACCCCATACAAGGCGCAACACCATAAATACTATTAATACTTGAGAAAACTTGCTTACTTGCTTTTAAAATTTCCTTCACATTTCTGAACTTGCTTTACATTGATAAAAACACCAGAGACTTCACAATGCTAGCAAACATTCACTTATTGTTCAAAGTTGGCGCCATTTTTGATTGCCGAATCATAAATTAATGTACCTGGCTACAGTCTTGAAATATCTGTTAACACACAGTGTTGTCCATTTTCCTTTAATGTAATACCAGTAAGTTGACATGTAAATTTACACCCAGTTTTGGTAAAATTACATGGAGAAGGAAAATCTGCGACTATTGCTACTCCGAAATGCAGGAAATGTGTCTAAAAGGCTTCAATTTTTCAAAAATGTTCTGAGGGAGCAAGCTCCCTAACTCCTTTAAGGAAGAATGTGCCTTTGGCATGATCAATCATCACAGCTGAAAAATTTGGATGGCCATCCACCATATTGTGGTAAAAAGTTTGCTCCCTGTAGCTCAGTGGTAGAGTGTCTGACTGTTGTGCAGTAGTTTATGGATTCAGTAACTTCCATCTGGGAATCAGATTTTTCTTTAACACATGCTCTTGACATGTTGAATAAATAATATAACATCTTTCTCCTTTCATGACTGAGTTTAATTTTGACTTTTCTATTCACCAAGGTATTTACATATTCCTCTAATGGATGCTGAGAGAGCTTGGAGCCATGCCATGGAGCTGAAACTCCTGGCTAACACTGAACTGCGCAAAAAGTTTCATTACATCAGAAGACTGCGTAAGGCTGCAAGCCATGCAGGTCAGCTGGAAGAACTGTGTTACGCTGAAACTTGTGATGCAAGGACTAAACTGGAAGCCCAGGTACATGTTCATCAAATTAATTATAAGAATTACATTTGTTAATCAAAATGATGCAAGAATTTTGAATGAAAGGAACTGTTTTGTTCATTCTATATGAAAAAATGTAAGTTTTTTTGATAATAATATTGACAGTGTAAGCACGTTTTTTCTCTTTGTTAACATCAATGCTGTCTCTACCATTTTACCATATCTATTTTTTGAAATGACATTGATCACAGTGTTATTGTTGTGGTTGCTAAAGTTGTCCATTAGAAATTTCTATTCAAGGGTACAAATAGTCACCAGCAAACATATCTGACAAACTCGGATGTCATGGACATCTATGATGTGACAGCAACATAATGAAATTTATCATTAGAGGCTATCATTAAGTGTCATTTTTTGATTGTTTAAACAGGCATATGCCTCCTTTATGAAAGGCAGTGTCAGCTTTGAGTTGCAGAACTGGAAAGAAGCTCTTGAATTGTTTCGCCAAGCCAAGTAAGCCAATCAGTCATTGTCACTTTTACCTTTATTTGCTACACTGTACATGTACTGTGTATGTGGTTAAAAAATGTGTACCGGTAAAGTGCTCAAGACTGATGTGTACCTTACTTGTTTTTTCATATGATACAGGACAATCTATGAGAAACTAGCTGGTGCATTTTCTGAGGAGCAGCGAGGCATGTATTTGCAGAGGGTTGAAGAAATCACACCCAACATCAGCTACTGTGCATACAATCTTAAAGAGGGAACCACAGATATTAATGACCTGATGCAGCTGAGGCTGAGTGCAACTGCTGCTGGAGGCACACATGATCCAGTGTTAACAGCCAAGATTGATGTAAGCCAAAATACGTAAACAAGTAAAAAGGTTCCACATCAATGTTATACATGCGACTGAACTAGTCTAGCTCATAGGAGTCCAGACTACAAAGGGTCTCATCTGTATTACCCGGCTCTTGTTAATGTTGTTTAGTGATTTTGTACATGCACAGATGGATACTATAAACCCCAAATGCTCTGTGGTTCGTTTTGTGTTGTCATATAAATATTGGTTTGGGTGATGGTAGCTGACATGCATAGTAAAGATGAAATATATCAGTTAGGGCCAAATACAGGTGTAATATGATATGGAAAACTAAAAGACTTGCCAGTAGGTAATGATTAGTAAACTAAGATGAAATAAATTTTTTACCACAGTTGCTAGTAATCTTGCAATCTGATTGGCTAATTTGCTGTTGTCCATAAGAGTCTAGACAATGATGCTTGCATCAATGTGTCACCTAATGCCTTTTTCATTTTATTTTATGTTGATGTTGTGGTAAAAAAAAAACAAATGGAATGTGATTTAGCGTTGTCTGTACTCTTATCGACAATGATGTTTGTCAGTGGTCAAAAGTTGTTGTGGACTGTGATGACCAATATCATTGTCAATAAGAGTACAGACAATACTAAACCACATTCCATTTGTTAAATATCAGTTATGGCCAAATAATATGATATGGAAAACTAAAAGGCTTGCCAGTAATGATTAGTAAATATGAAATAAAAATTGTATCAGTTAGGGCCTAATAATATGATATGGAAAAATAAAAGGCTTTCCAGAAATGATGTGCCCAGGAAAGTAACAATGTTTGAAAATGAATGCAAAGTAATGACTACTTTGTGTAAAATAACTTCTAAACATGATGGAAAACAATTTATTAACACAGAAAAACAGTAGCAAACTCTATAACAAGAACATTGAAAGTGTACTGAAACAAATACTTTAAACTTGCCAGATGAGTATTATCGTACCAAAGACTTTGTTGGGTGGAATGAAGAATACATTACAGTTCATGTTTTTACACAGTATTTAACTTAGATTATGGGACTTTACTGTTGTTCTTTCACTCTTGCTGAAAACTCCCCATTTCAAATACAGATTTCCAATTCAATATTGAGACTTTAGAAGAGATAATCTGTAACAAGGAAACAACTATTTTTCCTTTTTAGGAAGTCATTGCTCAAACACGAGACAAAGAAGCAGCCAGCATGACAGAGGTGACCTGGCGTGGCCACACTGTGCCAGTGAAGAATGAGAAAGTACGTTCATTCATATTGCATGCTCAGCAAAGTGCCAGAGAATTGGACCGAGCTGACACACTAGACAGCAAGTTGAGCTTGTATGATAGTCTACTGATGGAGTGTAAAGATGCTCTGCAAGCTGTTAAGGATGAGTTGAAGGGGGATTCAGTAAGTGCTGACATAAAATTTATTATCTACAGTCTTTGTGTTTGTCAGTCTTTTACTCAGTTTGCTAGATGTACAGTTACTTTGATTTCAGTCGCTATTCATACATGTACATTCCACTTCATTTCAGTGGTGTGCTTCTCAAAACTTATGAAAACATTTGAACCTGAATAACTACATTTGATTTTTAATAATTCTGAAAAGCCCTTCAAGATAAAGAAATACATTGAGCTAGTTTAGATGACAAATACCAACAATCAAAAGAAAATAGGTGAAAAGCTGAAACTCTTCGAGTGTTTTGAAGCCAAATTCTTTTTCCCTGAGTAACAGTGCTATTTTTAAAAAAGTAAGGTATGAGAGTGGTTTCTTTTTGGCTTCAGAATCTTACATTACCTTACTTATTTTATTTGTTTTGCAGGGCTCTAGCAAGACCCGTTCTCAAAAGACTGAGACACAACTCGGAAACATGCAATTCCTTCATGTGTACATTACTTACATCCGGCTGAGTAAAACTGTGGAAAGGAACTTGCTTATGGCCGAGTCCATGAGGAACAATTTGCCATCTGTTCTGCAAAATTCTATAGAGGAAGTGGCTGCAGAACCTAGCTCTGCAGGCAGAAAGGTTTCTAAACCCGAGGACCTTGTGCGAATATATGACACTATTTTACAGGTAATCTTCCCTAATTTCGTGATTTCATGTCAAAATTACTCTTACCACGTGTTTAAACTTCAAGAAACTGTGTAGAGTGATCTAGAGTCTCCTCAAAAAGAGACCAAAATAATAATGGAAGACAAAGGTCTAAGAATTTTTTCGCAACTAATGAAAATCAGCAATGAAACTAATGAAAATCAATAGTTATTCAGTTCTCAATAATTGAAAATCCTCACATAACCATTACAGTGTCATGTAACACTCCTTCTTTTGTGTGGCTTCCAACGTAATGGCTGTACAGGAGAAGCCAAGCAAAGGAAAGCTTTCATGGACTCTCAACAAAAGTTTGAGAGGGTTCAAATACGACGAGAGCTTGTGAGAGTGATTAGAGTCGTCAATAGTGATGAGAGTTTCAGGCCAAACGAGTATGAGCATCTGCTATACTTCTTTAATTAGTGAATTGAATGGTCAGTGTAATGGCTTTTGTAGCAGAAGGTGTTTCGTTTTTTGCAAAAATCAATGTTGCTCATCAGAATGGTTTGCTATAATTATAGATGATACAAATGTAGCGGTCTTAGCAACTTGCCTTATTTTTTATCTTTTAGAACCTGTCCGACATGGCTGAATTACCTGGGATTGATCAAGACTTGAATTTCTCCAAAGAGATTGCGGCTAAAATGCTGCAATACAAAGCCCAAAGGTATGAATGAACCTACTGAACAAAAGCACTTCACCCAGCCATTGTGAGAATCGTAATAGAGTTGACAACTGTGTGCCAAATACATTGACTTTCTATCCATTTGCAGCATGCGTTAACAGTTGAACCTGTATTAAGCGGTCACTCTCGGGATATGGCTTAGTTACCGCTTAATACAGGTTGCACAGAATACACGTCAAACATAAAAACCAAAGGACCTCAAAAAATTAGTTACTTGGTTAAAGTGCCTATGAAATAAAAAAACAAGTTTGGTTTATATGTTTGTTCATATCGTTATTAAACCAAAAACCCGGTTTGAAACGCCCGAAACCTCCATGTAAGATTTTTCTGGCCTGAAAGTTTGCATGTGACCGATTCTTGCGCTCGGTCAAACACTCAGATTACACCGGAAATGACGTACTTGGTGGTTTCACAGACATCAGCTTCATGGCGGAGAAGGGAAGAAAGAGAGGTTGCATTAACCATTGCTCTGCCTGTGGACCAAATCTTGCAAATTGTGGCAACAAGACTGGATCACCGGGAATTCCAATGCATTACTTTCCGTCTGAAGAAAATTTGCAGAATAAATGGACTCGATTTGTCCGCCTTCATCGAAAAGATTTCATCCCGAAGAAGAGCTCTTGTTTGTGTTTGAACAGTGGATTTCGAGGAAAGCTGTTTTGAGCGCAAGCCCGTCCTTAGTTCTGCAGACTGACAATGGTCGAACCATTGAGTTGAAGAGAAACCTAATTAAAGGCTCCATTCCCACCAACTATGTTCCCACTATAAAGGATACGGCGGTCCCTCTTAAGTCTCCTCTTAACTGACCGAAAGTGACGGAAAGTAAGTGAGAAGTTGGTATCATTGAAGTAAAAGAT
Source organism: Pachyseris speciosa (assembly GCA_016490735.1). Lineage (NCBI taxonomy): Eukaryota > Metazoa > Cnidaria > Anthozoa > Scleractinia > Pachyseridae > Pachyseris > Pachyseris speciosa. The sequence continues at coordinate 204,522 of JAEMWC010000376.1, forward strand.
TACCGCGTGTTACCGGTATTTGATATGTACAGGACTGCAAATGACAGATATTTAATATGTTAGCTTCGTGCCTTCGTTGTTTGGAACAGTCCAGGCTTTCTTGGTTTGGAAACAGAAAAAAGGAGAGCTAGTTATTTGGTTGTTCTGACTTAGGATGATTTCATTTCACACGGCGAAGATGAGTTTTCGTCCTGTATTTTTGCATTTGATGAAGTGTTCATTTTGAAATATATTTCGAAAACTGAACTGTGAATTTGTAGTAACTGAAGGTGAGAACAGTAAGTGGCCATCGTTTGCAAATATTACGTCGACTTAAAGCAAATGTTATAAGGGGCTATGATTTGTGAGTTTCGGTTTTATTTGTAGCGCGTGTTCATGTCGAATCACACTATCAATTGTGAATTCGGTTCATTGGCTTAAAGAACGAAAAATGTTATACATGTAGCGTGTGCTTTCATATCGAATCACGCTATCAGTTATTGTGAATTCGGTTTATTGGCTTAAAGAACAAAGAATATTATCTACAGTGTGTGGGTATGTAGCACGTGTTTTCATGTCGAATCACCCTATCAATTTTGATGTTTTAATTACTTTCCATTAAATTTACTCATTTCGGCGCTTGCTTCGGAAGAATATTACAGATCTTGCGAATGTGTTTTCATGTCGAATCATGCCTATTGTGAATTCATTTTGATGTTGCGTACCGCGTAGCCGCGGAGCCAGCTACGCAGAAGTCTGAGTAGAATTAAATACTTTCTGCGTACCGTGTAGCCGGCTGCGTGGAAAATTATTCGAGTGGCAGAGTATTCTGCAGTTAAGCCGTCCTTCGAATCTGCTTTGCAGACCTGCTGCAGATGGACCATCCTCATCCGCTTCCGTATCTTCTTCATCGCTTCTATGGGCAAGTGGCTCTTCGGCGTGCTGTTGGACATGTCCAACCACCTCCATTTCATCCGGTGTTTCGCTTTCCGATTCTTCTCCGCTGGAATTAGACGTATTCGAGTCCACAGAAGACAAAATATCGTCACTTTCGGACATGGTTCCCACTTTCCAACGAACGACTAGCAACTGTAATCTCAACAAAATCTCGACCGTACGACCGAACTTACGGAGCTCACTGAATTCCAAGAGAGATGAAGTGTAATCACCAACTATACGTCATCAACGCGAAACTCGTCACCAGTCTCCGCAGACACCATTTTGGCTTTTTGAGGCAATTTTCTTTACGTAAAATTTCATCCGCCATTCTTGAAAAAGGACATTTAGACCTGTAAATTTGTGCAAAAAAAAAAAAAAATTAACATGGAATGACAAAGTAGAACACAGTGTGAAAAAGAACCAACAAAACAAAAACGTCAAGTTCCTACAGTCAGTATTGGTATTATATTTGAGTGAGAGACCGTTTAATACAGGTCAAGACAACAGAAACAGCTCGTTGGGACTTAATAAAGGGTGACCGCGACCGCTTAATCGAGGTGATCGCTTATTAGAGGTCAAAATTACAAATAAGGGAAGTAATTTTTAGGACTGAGACAACTGGTCGCTTAATAGAGGGTGACCGCTTAATACAGTGTCGCTTAATACAGGTTCGACCGTAATTTTGTTTAAATCGTCTTTCTACTTTGTTTCTTGAAGGTGTTTATTTGTAGCCCATTCGTATCTGTTAGCTAAGAAATGGCGTGAAGCGCTGTCATTGTATTCCCGTGTACTAAGTCACGCAACATCTGCCATCACGCACTTCCAGGAAATAGACTCACCTCAAACTCAGGTATGTTGCATTGTTATTATTTCGCCAAATTCGACGGTTTGTTCACTGAGTCAGTTCATTGACAGTATTGTTCACCTGGTATGGCATGGTGTGGAATTGTTTATCTGACATCCCGTCAAACAACTTGCTAGACTGTTCCAGGCGTTCAGATTGTGGGAAGCGGAGAAAATCGTCGCGAGAGTGAAACACTGATGTTACGACCCAGTTTCTCGAGGGCCCCAGTCTCTCCTCGTTATCCCCTTTGTTTGCAACGTCTTTCATTCTCACGATAAATGTCGCCGTTCCCCTCAATCTGAACACCTGCAACAGGCAAAACCATTGGCGAAAATGAAGTGAATTCCTTCATCACCCCTTTCTTGGTTCTATTCTACACATAGCACTTTTGATATAATATCATGCATTCAAGCGACAACCTGTTCCAGTGAGTAACTGACTCATGTAGTTTAAGCCAAACGCTTCAGACATTTTCTGTGTTCTCGTCGCTGCTTTATCATTGCCCTCTTATAGAGTATTTCAGCGTCTCGTTTTCCTCTCCCAAAGGTAATAAACAGTCTCCAGGAACTGGTATCCCAGGCCAGAGGGTTCAAATGCTCAGCTCATGCCTCGTATATCTTAGGTAAGTGGTTCTGTTCAGTATGCAAAAACTGTCATGAAAGGGAAGTGCAATCAGTTGAGATGTTTTGTGTTAACAATGTGTGCTTACATGGCTTCGATTGAACTTTAAGCCGTGAAGTACGTGCGTTTGCCAGGCTGTGTTGTTTTGTGGCAAACGGACGTGTTTTAGGCGTGCCAGTTAGGGCTTTATTGTTGCGTTACCTTGAAGACACCTCAGTTTAGTCGGTATCGAATATCATGATGATTCATTTCCTTGACAGAGAGAGAAGTTGTTGCAGACGAAATGGCTGATATGTCTTTGAATGAGAAGGTACGATACTTTATTTTCACATTTACTTGAATAAATTAAGGATCTGAGGCCCCAGAATTCTGTAAACAAGCATCCCCTTTTTCTTAACCCCCACTAGATGTTGTAGGTTTCTGGTTTACAGGAAGGGATTTATCGTTCCCGTTCTTCCATCCGCTCTTTTACTCATAATCATATTTCAATCTTGTATGTGTCTCCATCGGGTGACCTTTGTAAAGGTCCTGGCAAAAGAGGACATATTCGTGTTGCGGACACAAAGGTTTCCCTATTTGCCCGCGCGCAACATTTGTTGCGGACATTCGCTCTGACGAACGGGAAACGTAAGCTTTTTGAATCTCTTTACGGTACTCAATTTACATTATCAACTTCGTTGATAAACCAGATTTTAGTTAATTAGAATCTAGCTGTTTACACTATGTGGTCTCACTCGAGACCAGTTTGTCTTATTTCCGTTTTCGGTCTTTTAGCCTCTGAGCGCCCGTTTGGATCACTATGTAACTGACCCGTCTCTCACAAGCAAGAAGCCCCAAGTAACTGCATTCCCACCTGACTTTGAACCAGTTCCCTGCAAGCCTCTGTTCTTTGACTTGGCTCTCAATCAGGTCCAGTTTCCCTCTTTGGCCCACAGATCGGAGGAGAAGAAAGCGGCTGGTCTTGCTGGTTACTTCAAGGGTTGGCTTTGGGGATCTGGCAGCTAAAAATGGTTATGAATTGAAGTAATAAAACATAAAGTTTATTTCCTGGCAGAAATACTTTTGTTGTGTGTTGTATGTAGTAAGGTATCAAAGCAGCAGTATCAGAACCAAAAGCTAGAAATGGTATTCTCGAACCTTTTTGGGAAAGCTGCGACTAAATACTAAATAATTCAGCGCAACAAGGGTCAGCTAATTTCTTTTTAAACTGCGCAGTGAGGAATTTCCTTCCCCTTATAAGTTAATGGTTAGCCCCAAGCTAAATATTTTGAAACAGTCATTGCGTAATGAGACCGAGTTTAGCTCTATAAATAATATAAAGACACCAGCTGAATGCCAAATGAACAGGTGATTGCTTAAGAAAAAACCGCAGAATTGTAATTCATTTATTTGGTGTAAAGCTCCTCAGATTATCCGATGATGCTCGCAGATTATCTCGTTATGAATTGAAAGCATCATTATTCTTTTCAGCAAGACTTTGGGCACACTAGCCTAATGTATTTCTCACTTTTATAGCGTACTTTCTTAAAAGACTATTAGAAATCATAGAAAATGAATTTAAGTGATGAACTTAGAGGACGAGAAACGCGCGCTTTATTAGCATTACTTGACAAAAATTCCTCGTCTTTCGTTGTGGTATAACTACCCAAAGCACATTCACAGGGTACCACTCGGGACACCGAATGGTGCCGCCAGGGAGGGAGGGAAGAGCCTTACTGGACTTATTGATTGAATATAAGTTGATCAACTTGATCAGGGAGCCCACGAGAGTGACTGCAACATCTCGTACTCTCATCGACGTAATCCTGACAAACAGGCCTCGGTCTTTTTTAACGTCTGGCACGTTAGATTTGGGCTTAAGTGACCATCACCTGGTCTATGCTGTTAGCAGGTCACACTGCCCTAGGACTTACTCTATAACCGTTGAAATACGCACTTTCAAGAATAACGATCCCAAGCGATTTCGCAATGATTTGCATTTGATTCCATTCGATATCGCACACATACTCGAGGACATTGACGGCATCTATTGGCTTGGAGTTAACTGCTATCAAATTTGCTCGACGACCACGCGCCAATTTAATGTAGAACAGCAAATCGTGAGCACATACCATTTATGACACCAGAGCTACTCGAGGCAATTAGGAAACGCAACTAATCAAAGCGCCTTTACAACAAGTCTAAGTGCCGGCTAGATTGGGACAGATACAAGACTCGGCGAAACGTTGCATCTTCATTGAGGCACAAGGCTGTATCTAACTATTTTCGCACCACTGCCGCAAATGCCAAAGGCAACCCCAAGAAATTTTGTTAATGGTCAAGCCTTTCGTGCACTCGAAGAAAAACATCAGCCGGGACTCCATTCATCTTAAAGAGGGTGATAGTCTTGTTGTTAACAAACTGGAAGTAGCAGAAATTTTTAACGCGCACTTTTCATCCTTCTTGAAGGACAATGATAGTGCTGGGCATCACAATGATAATTCCCATTTTACCAGTCATCCAAGTATCTCGGCTATACAGACCCATTGCTCTGAGGAAGAAGCTTTCCAGTTTCGTTCTGTAAGTCCACATGAAGTCGAACTTATACTTAAGTCACTTGATCAAAAAAAAAGCAACTGGCTATGATAAGATACCGCTAAGAACATTGCAGGATGGTGCTGATGCTCTTGCTTATCCGCTATCTGTTCTTATCAACAAGTTAGCTCAGTGGTAGAGCACCGGACTACCGTGCGGGAGGTCGCGGGTTCAAACCCCGGCCGGACCAACACTCAGGGTCTTTAAATAAATGAGGAGAAAGTGCTGCCTTTGTAATGACATCTACAAACGGTTAGACTTTCTAGTCTTCTCGGATAAGGACGATAAACCGTAGGCCCCGTCTCACAACTCTTCATAATTCTCTGATTCTGTGGGACGTAAAAGAACCACTAGGGACGTAACAAAACTCTGGCAGTGACCACCCCTAGTGTCTGTCTTAATTTGATATTGACATTACGGGGGCACTCATAACTTAACTTCATTAATTGTAAACTGCGTTATAAGCAGTCTGGCAAAGTCCCCGGCCAGTGTTGTAATGCGCATTTGAATATTGTATAGAAAATGCGCAATGTAAATGTGATATATTATTATATTATTATTAAGTTTGTTGACTCTGGCTCTGTGCCGGCTGCTTGGAAGCTGGCCGAAGTCTGCCCCATCTTCAAAAAGGACGATCCTCGTGATAAATTTAACTACCGGCCAGTGTCGATTGTAGTTAGTCTGGATAAAGTTTTTGAGAAGTGTCTTGCACGCCAACTCTCTGATTACTTTAGATCGGTCTTGTCACCGTTCCTGTCTGCGTATAGACGGGGTTACAGCTGTGAGGTAGTACTTCTACGTTTGATTGAGGATTGGAGGAATGCACTTGACAGTAAGTGTGTTGTTGGCGCAGTTTCTATGGATCTGAGTAAAGCTTTTGATATGATACCGCACGACCTCCTCCTCTCGAAGCTGGCTGCCTACGGTGTTGCTCCAGTCAGCCTGCCCGTCCTACACAGTTAGCTTAGAGACAGGTCCCGGTGTGTCAGGATAGAAGAATGATGTAATCTCTGATCTTGGTTTTTTTTTTTTAAGGTTGTACCCCAGGGATCGGTTTTAGGGCCCCTCCTTTTAAATATTTTTCTTAATGATCTGTTCTGTTTTATTAATCGTGCTACTTTGTCCAACTATGCTGATGATAACCAAATTTATTTTCGTGATCGCGATCCTGAGGTGGTAAAGTCCGTAATCAATGGCGATCTCGCTGTTGCGAGTCGTAAGTCTGACAATAATAAGCTAGTGCTCACATGAATCCCGAGAAATGTAAATGTATTATTCTTCCAAAAAACTATCCTTGTGATCTTTCCTTTAGTATTAATGATGTATAGGGTCCTATCGTAGACCATTTAGAACTTTTAGGCGTAAACGACAATCCTTAAGGAGTTTAAGAATGCTGTAAGAGAGCTACATTTGTAATGTACAGTTTAGTGTGACTTTTTTTCCACTGTTGAAATAATTTTAAGATTCCTGGATTTAGGATTGTTTATTTATTGATATAGTTAGAATGTTAGTCATTAATTGATCATGTAATTTTTGATATTTTTATACTTTTCTCGGCATATTAGCATGTATTGCTAGGGGCCTAATCAGCCTCATCAACCCGAGTTGAGATAAAGTTGCCTACCTACCTACCTTACGCCCTGTAGTCCCCGGTGTGGTGGTCTATCTCTACTAGAATGTGGTTATGGGGGAGGGATTTGCAGTTACGGGCCTACAGAAATTGGCGGAAGCTGTTGTAGTGTCCCTACCAGGTCTCTGGCGAAAACTATAAATCATAAATCAAATCATCCTCACATGTGACATGGCGCAGAACCACGGCTTTCTTTACAAAATAGGACAGAGAAGAAAACAAATACGTATCGGGAGGTCGTCCAAACCACGTGGAACATTTTGAATTGCCTTTTGGTGACAAATTCCTCGTGATTTTTGTGGCAGATCAAGAGGCTGACGGCATTTTCTTGGTGACAGTTTTTGTTACAAACTGTTGCGTGCATCAAAAGCATCAAATAATTAAGAACACACAAAATGTAACATCATAGTATAATTTATTAAATTTGGGTGAAGCTCTCTGGTCACACGAGCTCCAACACGCAAGTCAGGGGCACCCAACGACAAGTTTCGGTAGATATCTGATCGGTAGAGGGTAGTTCGCCTAAGGCTTTCGGCGTCGATTTAAGAGTGCACTCGGATTTTCGTAAGTAAAACGTGCCCTAAAAGATTCGTAATGTGGAAATCATAACCCCTGAGGTTTTCGGAAAGATCGTTATTGCTGTTTTTGGCAGTAAAAAACGTCAGCTAGCATTTTCGGAAAGAAAAAAAGGTTTCCTAGAAAGTTCATTTCAGCTAGTATTTTCTCAAAGAAAGATTTTGTTCCCTAAAATTTTCGGGCAATTAACATTTCAGCTAGGGAATCCGAACAGATCAAAGTTTTCTAGCTAACCAAAACATCACTTTAAACAGACTTCAAACACCATAAGGTACTTAAAAATGCCTTTCTACAGCTTTTGGCTGCTTTGGCTCGTTGGGTGCCCCCGGCAAGTGGCATTATTTTTTGTTACTCAGAATGTGGAAACATGAAAAACTCACAACTCCACCGATAAATGTTTTATTTCTCTCAAGGTTGTTTTTGCTGGCAACCTGGTGAGACATGAATCAGGTGTCCCAGTTGACAGCTGCATTGGTTCAAACATACAGTACACGTAATTTACTTTACAGCAACGGAGCTTTAGGCTTCCAGTCAAAAGCTCTTAAAAACTAAAATGGAAAAGCGCAAGAAAACAAAAACATATGTGTGGAAAGAAGAGTGAAAAAATGCCAAGCGGTAAAATAAGGAACAAATGTATTAATTTAAAAGAATAGAGTATTGTTTAGGTATTGTCTGCTTCATAAGTGTTTGCAGTGTTCAATAATTCTAAAGTTTTAAGAACTCGAAAGTTTCCTTTTTCGATTACACTGGCGTTATCGAAGTTAATAGAATGGTTATTAGACCTTGTGTGGGCTAAAATATTAGAACCTGTTTTTCACTTATGTTCAGAATGTGTTTTTCTCCTAGCAGAAAAACCGACTTTCTAGTCTCCCTTTCTAGCTAGGTCAATGGCACTGCAAAACACTAATGAAGCAGACAAAACTCTAAACCTCTACCTAAATAATACTCTATTCTTTAAAATCCTTATATTACCGCTTGGCATTTTTCACTCTTTCTTTCCACATATATTTTTCATTTCGCGCTTTTACATTCTTAGTTTTCAAAGGCTTTAGACTGATGTAAGCCGAAAGCCTACGACGCTTTATAAAATTTTCTCAGAGGAATTCTTTTACACAATGAAAAAGTTTATAATCGTGGCGCTTCATGATATGCGCTTTTACGTATTGGAAATATTAACTCTTTTCTTTCTTTTTCCTACTTAGTTTTTTTTTTCACTGAAAATGATCTCGTTTACTGAGGTAGTATAAAAAAAAAAAAAAAAACCTAGCAGCGCCTGTGAAAATCACAAGTTACGACATCAGTATGCTTAACGTTCTACTTTCGTTCTATGTTGTTTAATAAGTACTTGATTTCGCTGCTTTTTAAACCACTTGTTTTAGATTTCGTCTTCATTAGAAGAAGCGCAAGTTCTACGTCGTCCATCCAGTTGTCGAGAACATCAGTTTTCAACTTTCTTTTTATCTCCTCCATTTTATAGGCGATCATTTGTTCTTCTGTGCAAGCTGAAAGGTAATCGGTGTTTTGCTCTTGAGAAGAAGACGACCCTAAAGTCGCCGTCGACTCCAAGGAACTTGAAGAACCCTTCCGTCTCATTTCGTGATCCGTATTAACTCGTCTTTCTTGCCCATCACACAGCAAATTCTGCAGAAAACTCTCCATTTTCTTGTGTCTGACTTCAAATTTTGTACCGCTTACATCTAGCCACTCGTCCGGCTCCAACTGGAGATTGTCCAAGAACTCAGTAGCCTCCTCAATACCCAAGAGATCAGTGCAGTCTCCTTTGGGTGGATTGTGATCTTTGATTGGTTTCATAGTATCCTTATCCTTCTCGACCGGCTTATCTTGAATGGCTGGCTCTCGCTTTGGAAATCGCGTCCACTTCCTTTGCGGTTGTGGGGTTGAAAATTTTACTCGATTTGATTTTTCTAAGCTGAGAAGTTCCTTTTCCCTCTGTGGCTCGCTCTGTACTTGTTTATACTCTTTTCCCGTTACACTTGACAAAGTTTTTGATTTGCACCTATTGTCGTTCTCGTTTGCTTTCGTTACTGACGACTTTTTCTTGGCATCGCTTAACTGCCAGTCTGAAAATTCATCCTTTACAAGTTCGTCCAAGAAAGCCTGGGTGCCTTCCCCACGAACTCGATCAAGCATTTCTGCCCGCTTTATCTTATCGAACGACATGATGTAACCAAAGGAAGACTTAAAAAGGTTTGTTGCTTCTCAATTAGTGTCGAATGGCCCACAATGTTCGCGCACTGACAGGTGTTTTTAATTGAGGTATTATCTGTTGGAGACTTGTAACATGTTTGTGGGAACATAGAGACTGATCAGCTGTAATCAAAAGTAACAAATTATTGCTAATGTCCTCCGGTATGCGAAGCCGTGCATTCACTGTTGTAAAGGCCACGAATTAGAATCCTATTAACGCCCGATGAATGACTTCCTCTATGTTCATCTTAAAAGTTCTCTCAAGCTTTCTAATGATTATCTCAGTCAGAAAAATAATGACTTACCGACAATTTACGTCTGCAGAAGAGTGGAGTTGTAGGAAAATCTTCGTCTGCTTTAATCTCTGTTTTTACATCTGTCAATCAGTGCAGACGAACTTGTCAAAAGGGGTAACAGAACCTGTCAATCTCATCGTTTAATGAAGGGAAAGATTAAGGACGTCGTGATCGTTAAGTGACCACCTTATGGGACAAACTGTTTTGCGCTTCATTTGTACACTCCAAACCGTTAGATTGTATATGTCCGGATCAGGGATAGTATTTGTTATTTACCACCAACTCCCTTTCCGGCGGTTGTGCGCGTTTTCCCAAATGTCTGAGAAATAAGGTGATTGATTGGGGCTGGATATTCACTTGCTTTCTATATCTATAACAATTTTTCACTAGATTGAGAGTTGTCTCTAATTTCGGCGATGGATTGCCGGGCGGGCAAAGGACACGCGCGCACGCGATGTTGCGAGGAGACGCGACGCGAGGGAAGCGCCGAAAACTAATTTTCGGCGCTCCCCTCGCGTCACGTCTCTTCGCAGCTTCGCACGCGCGCGTGTCTTTCGCTCGCCCCACAATCCATCGCCGAAATCAGAGACTACTCGCAGTCTAATTAATTTTTTCACCTCAGTGTCGGTGAATAGTAGGCTTTGTGTTAACGAGTACTTTAAAACGACCGTTACGGCTTACAGTAAAGTTACTTAGTCAATGGAAATTCTCGATTTAACTGTAGTCTTAGATATGCGCTAATGCTGCTACAAAGAAGCTCTTGCACGCTACCTTCTCGGGAGAAACTGAGCTGTATTGACTACTTCGTTGTTTTGTATCAACTCAGGGGATACACAGTGTCAAAGGGGTTTCATAACTCTGCGTGAGTATTTCACATTCAACAGGGCTAGGGAATAAGGCATCAAAGAAGCACTTGCAACAAAGAAGCACTTGCACTTGTTATGTACTATGTAAATGCTGTGAGTTTCAGCTGACCACATCAATGTAATGGGAAACCGTTATAGCGGAGCTCCGGCGACCCGAAGGGCCGCCAAGCGGAGCACCATTGATAAGAAAATATGCTAACGCATCTGTTCGAGAAAATTTGGTTTTGGTCACCGTCCGACGTACGCCGATTCATGTATGCGCTGTGAAATGTCCTATAATAATAATAGTAGTTGTAATAATAATAATCCAACATGGCAGCGATACTCCAGTTGACCACCTAATCGTGTCAATAACAAAATGCTCGAATGTGATTGGTTCGTAACAGCCTTTATTTGTGTCTTAATTGGCTGCTTCAGGTCCAAACTGTCCGATTTGAGCAGCCCGATTACAAACATTTGTAATCGGACAGTTACCTTATTTGGGTATGTTGAACAGTAGCTGCCATGTCGCGTCAGTTGTCAATCTTCGCGCTTTGTAAAATAGCAACCATTTCCGTTGGTTGTTTTGTACAATATATTTACAATTTAGAAAGTTGACCTCTAGAGTTTCTCGCATTTTGTTATTGACACAATTAATTGGTAATCGGACTTCGTGTCGTACAATTCAGGGGTAATCGTTCTCGTACTTTCGAATCACTCGCCCGATTAGTAATGGTAATAGGACTGAGTGGCGTACAATTCAGGGAGTAATCGGCGAGTGATTTCAAATTGGCCGAGCGCGTAGCGCGAGGCTGATTTGAAAGTACGAGCACGATTACCCCTGAATTGTACGACATGAAGTCCGATTACTAATTAATTGTGTCGATAACAAAATGCGAGAAACTCTAGAGGTCAACTTTCTAAATTGTAAAACATATTGTACAAAATAACCAACGGAAATGGTTGCTATTTCACAAAGCGCGAAGATTGACAACTGACACAACTTGGCAGCTACTGCTCAACATACCCAAATTAGGTAACTGTCCGATTTGGCCTGTCCGATTCAGATGGACAATCGGACAGTTCAATCGGACAGTTTGGACCTGAAGCAGCCAATTAAGACACAAATAAAGGCGGTTAAGAACCAATCACATTCAAGCATTTTGTTATTGACACAATTACTCCCTTAATAATATACATGAAAAAATTTCTCGATTCTGATTGGCTAAGAGAAATGCAGTTTTTAGGAAACACGATGCAGAAAAAAGGTAATTCAGTGCAGAAAAAAGGTAACTCAGTGCAAAAAAGAGGTAAACAACAGACAATTCTGATTGGTTAATTAACAAAGGAACTGAAATTGAGCCAATCAAACGCAGCTTTGAATGGCGCAAAGTCTGAAGAGCTGCAAGCGACTCTGCGAGCGAAAACAATCGCTGGCTTTTTTAGCAGGTTTTCTTTCTTCGCTTGAACTAGAAGAAGACATCACGTCTTTGGACACATTCGACGCACTAAAATTTGTAAAAACTGTGAAATAAAAACTAAAAGTTTGAAATATATTTCGCTCTTCGAGCCTCTTCAGTCAATATGCTTAGTAATTCATGTAAGATACATTAAAACTGTTTGAGAACTTTTTGGCGTCATGTAAGCGAACTTATCTCGTAGAGAGTGCGCTGTGACATGAGATGATCGCGCGTGGGACGTGGAAATAATTCCATTCATTCTTAGAGTTAATCAGTGAGCCTTCTGGTACTTTGTCTATCCGGACACCCTCAGATATTTGTCTTAGCATGGCGTCATCGGCATAAGAACCAGTAACATTCATTTTAAATTTCTGCATTTCATTGCCGTGTTTCTCTTTGCAGTGTTTCCACAGAACCGACCGTTCCTCCTTTTTGATGAGTGACTTCATGTGCTCTTTCCCTCTCGTATACGCGCTCCGTGATGTTTCTCCACGTAAACGTTGTTACACTCCGTACACTCTATTTCATAAGTCACGCTCTGTCTATCACATGGCCGTTTCCCATCTCCCCTACACACTGGGCAATCTTCTCTTTCACATTTTCGTGATTTAAACGGGTCGGATCTCTGGAGTAACCTGTTAATCGCAACACCTGCTCTTTCGACCACTTTTATCTTGAAGCCCTGTTGCCTTATTTCCCTCTGGTATCTCCTTTGTAGCTGTGAATTCGTTGTAGCTGGTATAAAGATTACTGCCTCGTTTCCGCCCTTCTTGTACCAGTTGTTTTCCTTTCTCATCTTCTCTTTCTCTCGTTCCTCTCTCCCCCACTCTTTGGGTCGATGTAACGGTCTTTCTCCGGCTTGTTCGGCTTTCTTTCTCGCCATATATGCCTTCAGGGTTGAGTTAACAACCTCATACCTGAACTTCTTGCTGTATCCCGAGTACTGCATTCTCAGAACCATTTCGTTAACATTTTCCACTACTCTCTCCAATGGTAACAGCCTGCTACAATTTAGTAGAACTCTCAGGACCTCTTGAATTAGAACTGTTCTCTTGGTACTCCAGCTCAGAGCAGATCTAGCGTTAATGACTGCCTTAGAGGCCACATCTTTGGAGTAAAACTCGTACAAGATCACGGACACGCTAACAACTTGATTCTCGATTTCCTTCTCTCCTGTTTCTAGCCACACCTTTAAATCGAGGATAGGCAACTTCCTGTCTTGGTTCTTAGACGGATAATCCACTTCGAGTTGTATTGACGGGTGGATGTCATTTCCTATTTGTTTAATTAATAGCATTGTCCTTTCATCATTGTTGATTCTTTTGTCCTCATCAACGGAACTTTCATCTACATATATCTGACCGTTCCTGTACCTCGTCCCAGGGGGGATTGTCTGTACAGTCAAGTTGATATCATCCACGTACCGTTTGTTCATCTTCATCACAATACCCATCTTACACAGTCTCGCAGCAAATTCCTCATCCCACCAAATCATGAAGATCTGGGCTAATACTCCTGTCAGTTTCAACCCAATCGGTCCACCTTTTGTTTGCTTCCTCATCTCATTATTGAAAGTGTACACGTGGTTCTTCATAATCAAAGTCAACGCGACCTTCAATGCCTCTCTCAACATTACACGTCCCTCATATTCATTTGGTTGTCTGACAGGTAAATTCCATGGTTTAAAACGCCTCTCTTTCTGTTCTTCCCTCCCACTTGCTGTAATTGTTGGAGGCCTTCCTTTAGTAGTCTTTCTAGTCGGACACACATCAGCTATGCCTAGTTCCGTCAGTAGCTCAGGTGTAACAGTAATTGTCAGGTACAGTCCTAACTCTACATAGTCTATGCCCTGAACATTGACGTCGCTTTCAAAGAAAACATCACACACTTTATCAACGGTGAAATCTATATCCAGGCTCGGGTACAAGGCCACCACATCGGTAGAACCAATAACTAGGTTGTCATCCTCCTGGTTGTCACTGGTCCTGTTCATTTCAGCTATCATGTCCTCCGTACTCATACATATGGTGTTGTTTCTAGACTTCCATACTTCTGAGTATGACACTCATCATGTGTGAAAGCTTGCAGTTGTAGCCTACAACTGCTTCGCACACAGGTCTGACAGGCGGCCCATTGAATCATTACTGCATTGTTTATGATCTTTACGTAGGGTGTACAGTGGTGCTACTGAGCTGTCACTGTTCATCATACTGTTCTTTACTCTTACTTCGTTACCCGTTCCACTCCCGGCACTCAAAACACGAACCCATGAAACAGAATGGGCATTGGTCAGTTGTTGCAATTGATCATGCTCATCCTTGGTAATCATGGTACTGTCAGCAATGTGAGGCTGAGAGGCGGTTTTGTAGTTTTCCAAGCTGTCTACGGAAAAACGTCCTGATTTGTCTGTTTGAAACACCACATTCTCCTGTGCTTGTACTTTTCTCTTCATTGATACTAAGCCTTTCTTTTTTCTTCGTGACCGCTTCGTGACATTTTTCTTCGTGACCGCAATAAAGCCGCGGCTACACGAGCGATTTTTTGCTTGCGATGGTGATGCGATTTTTTGTAAAATTGTCGCGTCGCCGGCGCGCGATGAAAATCACCCGTGTAGCCACCCTCGCACAGGTGACGCGACAGCTCAAAAAATCGCAGAAAAAGAATCGCGAAAAATTAAACTGATTCAATTTCTCGCGATTTTTTTCTTGCGACGTTCAAGGGTGGCTACACTTGCGATTTTCATCGCGCGCTGGTGACGCGACAAAATTGAAAAAATCGCATCACCGGCGCGAGTGAAAAATCGCTCCTGTAGCCGCGGCTTAACAGCAGAGAAGCTGCAAAACAGCTCTAAAAAGGAGAAAGGCTGCGAAAAGCACTGTATTTTAGCTGTCTGTTTGGAAACAGTGGTGTCCAGAGAAGGGAATTACTGACGTAATTGGAATTACGAGTCCGTTGAATTCAACACTACTACACTGGAGTGACGCCGAGATTAATAAACAAACAAGGACAAACAAGGCGAAGGCTCAAGCCAGGTGTGGGACACCCAAACCAAAACGAGGCTTAATTTTTCGCGCGCTTTCTGCGGTTCGAAATTTCACATTCAGTTGGTTTCTTCATTTTGAGCAAAACACCTTCATCTTCTTTCAAAGTTCTTCGCATAAAAATCAGGAACTAGTTTAAAGATACTGCGAGAGGTGAATTTCCAAGTGATAAAACTGAAGAGCAAAAGATTTTTCTTAGGAAAAGCTTAAAACTTGGATCCACTTGCATGGCGCTCGGATTGTGTGGTTGAAAAACAAAATGATTCAACGCTTCAAGGGCTTTCACTTTACCGCGGCATCTTGCAGCTCACCAAGAAATGTCACTGAACAGTTAACCGGCATTAATGGGAGGAACGAGTAGCTCAAACTTAGTGGAAGAAGTTCTTCCTTTGGACAAACCGCTTGCTATTTTTGGATATTCGTTTTTTTACTAAAGTGGATACGTATTTTCAAGAACCTCTACATCACAAGAGAATCAAGTAAAATGAAGCTTAACATTTGGTTTAATCGTTCTTACTTTTCTTGGATCAGGAATGAAACTTGTATTTTTCTTTCGACTGGACATAAATAACCATCATCTCTACTCTTTTTGGACGCAAAGAAAGAGCTGAATTGTTTGGTTATTTTGCTGTTTTGCTTGCAAGCAATCGCAAACGAGTGTTTGGAGACTTTTTACTCCGCTTGGCTGACTGTTTTTCGACGTCTGTGCCTCAACAGCGTTAAGAAACTTTTGCCCTTATCTTATTAACACGTAATCGCAATGAGTCCTCGTAAAAAAGGATTAAAGCCCCGGCTAAACGATCAAACATTTTCATCCACCATCGTTTTTGTCAAACATATAACGCTGGGGGGCTAAACGCACAAACAATGTTTGACCAAACAGTAGACAGAGTGAGTCCATAGAACGATTTTTTTGCGTATTATCGCTGAAATTTCGACGTTATTTGGTTCATTTGGTTGCATGCTTTTTTGGTTGGGGTGGCTAAATGATCAAACATTTGTTCGTAACGTAAAATGTTGGATGAAAATATTTGATTTAGACCAAACATGGAATCAATTTAAATGCAGTGTTGAGAGATGTGGCTAAACGGTCAAACATGCTCGGCCAACACGATTTTGGATGAAATGTTTGATCGTTTTTTGTTTGCTTGAATTTGTTTTCGTACAAACATGCGCGTTGTATCTTGTTTTCTTGTAATGTTTTAACGTTTTGAGGTTTTTGCACTGTGGTCAATTCCTGCTGACTGCTCTAAAACATAAATTTTGGCGCAAGAAAAGCCATGCCAAGTTGTTCAATACCAGTACAAAAAAAAAAATTATAATCGTGGAGCTCCGCTTTTAGGCTTGGTTAACTCTATATATTATATTAATATTGTAGATGTAAAACAATGTGGAATTAAAGGTTAGTTTTGGCTTTCTACCAAAGCGACAGGATCACCAATTTTTTGGTACAAGGCCAAAAGTCCGAGACTACAAGCCCCATTTTCCCCTGGAGTTTAGTCGTTGTTTTGATAAAACCAAAACGCAAGCTAAACTTACATCAACCTTGTATGCCCCCTGTATTTCAAACAAAAACAATACATATAGTTCAATTTCCATTCAAAGATATGAGGATCAAACAACCAATCAACCTTCACAGAAAAGCTCAATGAACCCAGTCATGGGGAGTCCTGAGTGAAGGAAAGGCTGTGGACCACAGTCCAATCCCTTACATATACCTACAAATAAATATCTATCTTTTCTTAAAATGGTGCCTTTCTCATGTTCACCCTAGAACAAAGTCTGAGCAACTTGCTTCAACTGTCTTGGGAAAATAAAAAACAGTATAATATCACAAAGTTGGTGTCTGAAATCATAGTTAGTCTCCTCTACTAACTATGCTGAAATCAAACCAACATATTTTGAAGCCACTGAATCACATTTTAAACAAGAACTTTATCCTTTCATTCCATATCTAAGCAAAAGTTAATTTGAGGACAATAAGTAACAAAAAAAAATAATGATGTGCACCATTTATTTTAAGCAGGTTTAGTTACTGCAAGATGTGTTCCAAACTAATTTGTATTTTTTTTTGAGCCACTAATTACCAGACTATTTTATGTGTCCACCCAATAAGAACCGTACAACTTTTGTTAATGAGTCATCAAAGATGGAAATTGGCTAGTTTTTTCATTTGCACTCTAACAGCATCTTTGATGCAATTTTTTCTTGTCCAAAGTGAAACAAAGAAATAACGTAGCATGTCAGATGACCCATGATAGTCTACAGCTTGCTCCATTTATAGGAAGATCCCTTTTCAATTTCTTTGTTGCTGTGGTGGTAAGTAGCCAGGAGGCATTCCCATTCCAGCCCCAGTACTACCTGGGCCAAGAAGGATCTGATGATAAATAATAAAAAAGAGTGAGAAAAGTAATGTTTTATTTACAACAGCAAAGTAGCAATCATTGATGCAGTTTCTAACCAACTGTTTAGTGGTAAGAGCACATTGAAGGGCTGGCTGCAAAAAGGGTGTAACTTAAAATCCACATTTCTCTAAATTCACTCAATTTGCCCTACAGACCGATTACTTTGCAAATGTAGGGTCATTTTTGACTCAGTGATGAGTTTTATGGTGTCAGTAAGCTTATTGACACCATGAAATTATTTTCTAAATCTTCTTTATTCCATCACTCATTGTGCCACGTCAGGAACCCAGCTTTTCCAGGTTTTTGACCTGTGACCCTCTCTTATCTGAAATGTTGAGGAATAAAATTTAACACCCAGATTCCATTTGGCTGTGCGTGTGTACTCTGATAATGTATCGATGACATGAAAACAGGGTAAGAACAAAGAAGTACCTTACAAGCCACAGGCAAGCAATGTGACTGACATTCGTAAGACATTTTGAATCCCTCTCTGCATTATCAGAGCACACTGCCAAATGGAATAGTTTTGATTTTCTTTGGCTCATGACATCATTTGTGTGTCTATACTTTAGACTCCTCTTCACCTATCAAAACATGAGGTTTACACTGCCCATTGTATAAAGGTTTATACATGCATGTTGTAAACTAACTTGTCTTTGCTGTTGAAGTTGTGCTTCCTCTGTTTGCACTCTTTCCACTTCAAAGATGACAGGCAGAGCGAGTACAACAAATGATGTACTCAGAATCCAGACTGTTTTGCCAGTGAAGTTATAGAGCCACTTAGCACCACTAACTACACCTCTTGCAGCAGAACTGGTACCACTGCGCACAGACTCTGGAAACATCTCTGTCAGACCTATGAGCCTCTCAGCTAAAGTCTCATCAATTTCATCAATATTCTGAGAGTGGAAAAATGAAAGACAATGATTTTCTTTACTACAAAGGTACATGTACCTTAGCTATAGAACAGTTAAGCTACAGAATGCCAGGCCACTTATTTCATACAACTGAATAACAATATTGCATGGCTTTCCACTTGTTGGCATATTTCAAAAAAATTCCCTGACATTTCCCTGAGTTTTCACTGATGACAAACCAATTTTCACTGACCAGCCGGACCAGCCAAGACAAATCAGGGGATTCAATAAAATTTGAAGTAGGCAGCGAGTTGGAGCAGAGTAGGCGACGGTATTAAACAAAAAATAAAGAATCGTTTTTTAATTACTTCAATTTAGGGAAAAAGTAGCCGACGTCTCTGATCGAAGTAGCCGACGCTTTTCATCGGACGTCGGTGCTTATTGAAACCACTGCAAATCCTAGGGCAATACAGCCAGCAATGAAGCCACAGAAATCATTCCTTTGTAGGCAAGCCAGAAGTAAAAATCCCTGACTATCAAAAGGGAAAACGAGCTTGCTTCTACTACAACAATGACTAAACGAACACATTCAGTAATCTATGATTACTACTAGTAACAAGATTGTGAGAGAGAGAAAGTTTGGCTTACAGACCGCAAACTGTCTTGTTGGGCCTGTGCCATATATGTCCGCTAAATGATGGAAACTTCTACAACAGTAGTAACGTTGATCTGGACGAACTACATGCACGTCTCAAAAGTATAATCATTACCTCATCATCCAAGGTCTCGATTTCAGGCATCGTGAATATATGTTACCACAAAACTACCAAATTTTCAAGCGAACATTCGGGATGCAAACTGACCGAAATAACACGAGGACTGCAATGGAACCAGGCCAGTGGGAAAGGCCGTTCTACGCTGTGAAGTCTGGGACCTTTAATTTGACCACGTGATTTCAAGCCCGGGAATCAAAACATGGCGGCATTCGGAACAGAAGCATTCGGATGTTTATAGGCTATCTCTGTGGTAATGATGGCACGAATAATTTCAAAATAAACAATGTCTGATCTGCTGAGACGGTATCTTGATCAACTGCACTCTTTACTTTCATCTGATGGACCGCAACGAGGTGTGGACGCAAATAACGCGGTTGTGGACCTCAGCAGTTTTTGCTTGGAGAATGATTCCGACAGGGAACAAGGTAACTTTGAGCCCATCCGCCGAGATGATTGGATAATTGATACTTACGAGTATTTTTGGAGGAAAGAAAAAGTTAACTGCTTGTCACACAATGTAGTAGCGTTGATGTGGTCTGCAAAATGACGGCAGTTATAAGACGATGAATGTCACATATTTTGCTTATCGCACACAAATGCACAGCTGATCATTGGCTTGAAACATGCAGTTGGTGCGTGCAGTCAACACCCACGAAACTTCTGTTGGTGGGTCAAGGCATGTAGAATCAGAACACCGTAAATTATGGAATGAATAAGCAGTTCATGCTTGTTTATTGAGCCTTTTCATGCGGCACAAATAATACCTGATAATACCCAAGATTTTTCCACGTTCATTCAAACATCATATGTTTCATGAAAAACAAATCTTCACAACAACTTTTTTAATAGCTTTCTAATGAGTAGCATTCTGCAAATTGAAGGAAAAAAAACACATTTCTCTGACACTTTTTGTGCCGCCTTGCATACCCTTTTGTCAGGGAATTTTACGAGGTGTAAGAAATGCTTGGTCTAAGCATCTGGAGGAGGCATTTTCCATGAATGCAAAACCACAGAAATTTCCCTGGATTTGAGTATAGGAAATAGCTACTGATAATAGGACTGAAATGGAGTACAATTCAGGGAGTAATACACATCATAGATCAGTTCACGATCTTGAGTGCATGATGGGTAATCTGAGCAACATGGTGCGAAATTCAAAAGTGTGTATGGAAAATCAAAGCTAAACAACTTCCTGAATTGATATATTTGGGGCTTTCACTACGAAACACATTACTTATGAATTCAAACACACAACACACTAAATTGGAAGTGCACAAATGTTCTTGAATGTCGTTTGCAATGCCTACTTTCTCCTAGCCTCCTTCGTAGACGTCTTTGGGCTTGTTACGCGTTCCTTGCCCACGAACGTCTGCTGAACTGAACTACCACCTCCGTTCGTGACGGTTAGCCAATCATAGTTCGTTTTCCAATTTATGGAAAGTAGGACTTCGACCCCGGGATTATTTTCACAGACGATGCGCGTGAATCGGGTGTCGATTTCCATTATTACGCAGCTAGTTATTGGTTTCTTCAAAACAAAGGCTAACCGCCGACGAACGGAAGTGGCAGTTCAGTTCAGCAGACATTCATGGGCAAGGAACACGTGACAAGTCCAAAGACGTCTGCGAAGGAGGCTAACTTTCTCCCTTATGTTTGCTGTAATTCGGCTGTACAAAAATTACAGAGAATATATGAGGAGAAGTTTGTTTAAGAATGGAATTTCAAATAACGACTACAGTCTCCGAATTTACACTGTAGCATCCTTGACGGAATACATTAGCTAGATTAGACAAAATTGATCATATTGGTCCTTAATGAAAGAGATCACTTCAAGTACATTCAGAATCAGGAAAAATGATGAAATTAACAGAGAATAATTATATAATTGTTAGTACAGGCTATGAAATTGTCAGTTCGGTTTATTTGCAGACAATCCTTCAGGTAACTGGCAGGTCTCCTCATACACTGTGGCCTTACATCGATGGGCTGCCTGTTGGTTCAGAAGGGGGTATTCTTGGTTGTAATCGGCATTACAGGTGGGGTGCTTTCATTACCTGGTATGCGTTGTCCAGTTGAGGACCTCTCACTCTTCTCCATGTCTTTGTCTCCATTGCTTGCCTCTTGCTCCTGTGTCTTTCTCAAGTATGGTATGGTATGGTAAGGTATGGTATGGTGTATGGTGTATGGTATGGTATGGTATGGTATGGTATGGTATTTATCCACATTATTTATGCACTCTGTTCCTCCAGTAAACATCTCCTTCTGGTGTCATCACTGCATATGATCTTTCGTCTAGGTGTTGTGTGACCATTGCTTTTTTCCAAACTTTGTCACCCAGGCAAAAGGGCCTCATATGAACGATGTCACCTGCTACAATGTAGCTCTTGAAGGTCTCTGGTGTAGTGGTCGTGTTGTTTCTTTGAAAGATTGCAATTCTCTCTCTCAGGATATGTTACTCTTGGCTGGAGTAACGCTTTTGACATGGGCAAGATTGTCTTGGTTCGCCAATTCATCAGTCTTTGAGCTGGACTGGAATCCACACCTTGGGTCGGCATATTGCCATGTATGGGTCTCTACTTCTGCCAAGCACTTTTGTAGTAGATTCTTTACTGTCTTGACAGCGGATTCCACCTTGCCATTCGCCTTGTTGTTGCCAGGACTTCGAGGGGTGTGCTAGAAGTCCCACGTGTTAGTGAACTGCCGGAACACATCCGAGTTAAACTGTGGTCCATTGTCATTAACTACCTGGTCTGGGCAACCATATCTCGAAAAGGTGACTCTTCAACTTCAGAACCACGGTTCTCGCCAGGGTATTGTTTAGTTTATCAATTTCCCAGAAGTTACTGAAGTAGTTGACTGTAATGAGAAAGTTCTTATTATCAAATGAGAACACGTAGACTCCGATCCTTTCCATGGTCTAGACAGCAAATGAGTTTTAGCGATAGCGAATGGCTTTTAGTGATAATGAATGCGTATTAGCGACAGCAAATGCAATTTAGCGACCAGGAATAAATATTAGCAACAGTGAATGCAATTTAGCGACAGTGAATGAAATTTAATGACAGCGAATGGGTTTTAGTGATAGCGAATGGCTTTTAGCAATAGAGAATGCATATTAGCGACAGCAAAGGCGTTAGCGACAGTAAATAAGTATTGGTGACAGCGAATGCTCTAACCAACTGAGCTAAGCTCAGTTGGTTAGAGCATTGCACCAGTAATCACGATGTCATGGGTTCAAACCCCGTTGAAGTCCTGAATTTTTTTCAGGCCTCTTTTCGCAATTGCATAAATTGCGTTCACAACTGCGAGGATCATTCTTCATTTGAAGTGATACTCAGTAGGTTAAGAAAAATTGATATGTTCAAAACCCAGTCATTGAAAGCTTGGTCTGTCGTAGCCCATGATGCAGCGCAGGGCTTGAAACTGCGACCGATATGGTCGCCAATGCAACTAAAACTTTTTACTTGGCGACTAAAAGTTCTGCTTTTAGTCGCCACTTTGGCTACTATATTTCTCTGAGAAATTGAAGATTTAAGTTTAGAAACAATGACTGAAGTCTTGTTTTTCTTTTGCTGCAAAAAAGTGGGACAAATTAATTATGACTTTGACGCCATTACAGCGGTTTTGCACAAAGATTGTGGGTGCAAAAAAGTCGTGGGTGCATAATTTTAAAGAAAGACTGCTGGATTTTAAAACCGACGGATGTTTGGACTGGCCTTTCTGTGTGGTATAACGGACATGCAGCTTGCCATAAAATATGAATGATTTATTAGTAAACAATTGGAAACCCTGAGTTATTTTCATACTCTGCTACTTTCACAAGATTACCAGGGTACGAGAACTTTCTCTGACAGTAAAGGGCTCCCTCAATTATTATTGAATGGATTATAAACAGAATACAACATCACTGAAGATAATGGCACAGCTGCAATAAACATTCTTTTGTACTCTATCGGTGATAATATGGAGAGTTTAAGAAACGAGGATGGGAACGTCATTCACAAAACAATAGGTTTAATGAGCAAAAACAATCGCTCTGCACGTGCGTTTTACATTTTGGTACATTTCTTTGCCGTCCTCTGCAAATCAGCAATGTGAAATGATGAAATTTTAGGTTTTGGCAAGGACATGAGCACGTGATGGCAAATTTTTCTTTATTTTCTTTACTTTAACACTGTTCACAGAAAATTTAGTTCCTAGATAGTTTGCCGACATTTTACAAGTTGAACAAATTGGAATAATTGCGAAAGTGTTATATACTCGTTTCTTAAACTTATGCTCGTTTCTTAAACTTAAGCAACGAGGAAGGCAACGGCAACAAGAACGTTACAAAACACTAGGCTTAATGAGCAAAAAGAAAGGCTCTGCACGTGCCTTTTACATTTTGATATATTTAATGTCGTCCTCTGTAAAACAACAACGTGAAATGACCAAATTTTGGGTTTTGTGGAGAATGTGAGCGTATGACAGTGAAATCCTCCTTCTTTTTCCCAACTTCATGCTGGTTTTGCTAATTTAGCTCCAGGATAGTTTGCCAGCATTTTACAATTTAAACAAGTTGGAAAAATCGTAAAAGATTTAAAATAACGAAAAGTTACATTTTGAAATGACGTTTTTGTTGCCGTTGCTGTCGTCATTGTTTAAGCTCTCTAATATGACTTAACCACCTACCAGAGAATTTACATTAAGGAGAGGTCTTTTAGTGTTGTTTCCTTTCGCGTTTTCATGTCTTGAGTCATTTTAATGCAAAGTAATTCGATCTGACCCATGGCCTTAGCTGAACTTTCTGTTCTTATACTATCTGACGACTACATTTTTACATTTGGCAACTATTTTGCCTTTGCTAGTCGCCAAAAGGCGACTTAAGATTTTTTTTCATTTCGAGCCCGGCAGCAAAAGATGACACAATATAATAGCACCAATAATAAATACATGGCAAAACACCAAAAATAACCAGAACTTAATTTGCGCTAAACAAGATGATTCTTGAATCACCTTTAATTCAAGGTTTTGTTTTGTTTACAAGTCGTGTTTAATTCAGAAATTGTGTTCACATGCACATTAAAAGGTATTAAAATTGAGAATTATCATTCTCAAGTAAATAAATTCTTGAATTATGTTTCATTGAAAAATGAAAGCCTCAGTCAGGTGTTGGTAATTAACAGTATAGGGGGTGCTGTATGTAACACAAAAAAGTTCCCAAATGAACAACTTAAACTGCACAGTAGAGCTCAGGAAGGGAAGAGTCAGACTGACATCTTGAATGTTTATTATTTCAGCATACTGCTCTTCTCTACTCTTTCATGAAGAGACTGGTGTGATCAGTTTCTTGAGAAAAACAGTCACTCATGATGAGGTAATTCCATGATAATAATGTTAAACAGTTGTTGGTTGATAATTCCAAGAAAGACCGAGTAAAGGTATATTAACCAGAATCTAAAATTCCTTTAAAAATGTAATGCTTATAGTAGAAAAATGTGTAAATAATAAAGATTGTTGTTGCTGTTGCCTCCAGAAGAAAGACAAATTACAGTAGGCCACTTGTGCCAATGATTAGAGTTTACATGACCATGTTTTTCCTAAAATAGAAGTTGTGATATTTTTGAATTCTGAAATTGATTACGGTAATCAGATAAAATAATAGGATTTTAATTTAAAATCTTGTGGGGCTCTCGGTACTTTTTGTGTGGTCATATGATCAAATGGATGTTTAATTATGTTTTTTTGTAGTTGTGGCCATGACAACATCTGTATCATTCATACATGGCTTGTATTGCCCTATCAAGCTGCATTTGATTAAAAAACACGTATCATAACAGTCATTGTCATTTTTGAGTCCATTGTTTGAGTCAATCTGATACAGTGGAATGAGGTGGTCCATTAATTCCAGCAAAACTGATAAAATGTCAAATTTCAAGTCATACTATCATGTTATGTAAAAAGACAGGTCTGACAGTTTAATCTTTGCTCGTCAAAATCAGCTGAACAATGAGGGATCTTTGCTACTGCATGCCTCAAGAAGATTCAAACAACATGCTACATGTGTACCTAGTGTAAATCAGCTCAACTCTTACATGCATTTACTTAAATCAATGTTCCTTTTCATTATCGTGATTTGTTTATTATGTTTTTTTCAAATTCAAATTCTAGTTTCTAGATGCCAAGATAGAACTGCTTAAGTTCCTTACAACCTATGTGATGAAGCTGGACAAGAAAATAAATCCTTATGTTGTGGACATAAAGGTACCTGCTGTGTAATCACAACCCATAAATAAATGTGTACATATGTGTTGTAAATGGGAGGGTATCGTGGCCAACAGATAAGTGTTGACTGCTTGTTAAGGTTAGACTTGGTCGGTGTTTTGGGTTAACAGCACTCAAAGGGAGCCAGAGACTTGACTTGCACATACTCATGTCCAGATTACGTTCTAACTTTATTGGCCATGTTCTAAACAAGTAAGGGCCTGGGAACGAATCTAAACTTAAAGGAAAATCAATGGCATTAAACTAAATCAATTCTCATATGAAAGGGTATCTCAAAATAAGTACTTTCAGCAAGTTTGAGCATGTTTGGTCTAAAAGTCACCAGTTGACATGCATTTAGATCTTTAAAAAATCCCATGCAAATGTCTCTATTTTGGAAAGTGTGTCCCTCTAAAGCATACAAAGTCTCTTTGGTTTATCAAACAGAGTTGATAATGTAAATTGACCACCATACACCGTACTAATCGAATCCCTGTACGGTGGTCAATTTACATTATCAACTCCATTTGATAAACCAAATTTTCGTGTTTGACTCCCCCACCGACGCAGCACCACAGTTTCTTTAGAAACTAATCCCCTTCATACAAAGTCTCTAATTCTCACAATTTTCAAAAGCTTTTGTTTCATAATAATAATAATTTTTATTTCTATAGCGCCTATATCACTACCTGTTCTAGGCGCTTTACAATATAACTAAATGTATAGATACAATTTTAAAAATTACAACAATAGGGATATGAATGTAGAACTAATAAATGTCTAAAACGCATAAATAATTTATATCTACATACATGTATGTATAAAATGCATATATAAGCGTGGGAAAAAAATCTATTTACAAATTAAGCTCCAATTCAACTTAACAGTGTCAAAGTTGGTTAGGTAACCATTTTTGAGATGTTTTTTCATGCAGGGTAAACATTTTTTTACAACAACAACAACAACAACAACATCTTTATTGTACCTTAAATTTCTTAAATACAAGAATATATATATTAATACATAAGAAAAGGTACGGACCTTCAGAAATAACTATTAAGAGTTAAAAATGCCTGAAGGTCAATAATTGCAAAATTTAAAATTAAATTAGTAAAATGGATCAGAGGTACAATACACTCAAGAAGTAGAGCAAAACACGCACAGAGAACATACACTAACACACACAGAAAGACAGACAGGCATAAACACACAACAACAACAACAACAACAACAACAATGAGAAAAGAACACAACACAAAAACACCCGCAGTATTATAAATTAGAAATAATTAGAAATAATTATAATATAATGTACATCATATAAATAAGCAAGATTATTGATTAAAAGCAAAGAAAATAGCATATGAAAAGAAAAGATGTCTTAATAATCATTAAGAAATTTGTTTTTTAGAACCTTTTTAAACTGACTCATAGACAAGGCTTTAACATTTTCTTCGATTAAATTCCAGATTTTTGGTCCTTGAAAGCGTATATTGAAGATGCCATAATTTGTACGAGTTTTAGGTAAATAGTAAGTTTTTCTGCAGGCCAAGCGAGTATTATGACTATGAATTTTGTCAACTGGAATAAATAAATCGTTAAAAACCGATGGTAATTGATGATTATGAAACTTATACATAAAGATTGCAACACAATATTTAACAAGATCACTAAATTTGACAATTTTTAACTGTTTAAATATAGGACTTGAATGCTCATCGAACTTTGAAAAAGTAATAATTCGTAAAGCTTTCTTTTGCAAGACAACAATTGACTGAAGAGTGGTAGGATATGTGTTTCCCCAGGCAATTATCCCATAAATTAAGAAAGGGTAGATGAGTGCATAATAAAGATTTGCCAAACTAGAAATATCGAGGTAATAACGAAGTTTAGAGAGTATACCCACACTTTTTCTCACTTTTTTGGCAATATAATCAACTTGATTCTTCCAGTTCAAATTAGCATCAATCAAAATTCCCAAATACTTAATATAATATGCCCTGTTAAGAGGTCTGTTACTAATGCTTAACTGGAAGTCAAAAGTTATTTTTCTTTGGGGTGGATAAAAAATTACAAAGTTAGATTTATCTACATTTAATGATAACTTATTTGCACATAACCATATGTGAATATTGTTTAATTCACTATTTATATTAGAGTGCAAAGACAAAATAT
The DNA here is from genome assembly GCA_016490735.1 of Pachyseris speciosa. Lineage (NCBI taxonomy): Eukaryota > Metazoa > Cnidaria > Anthozoa > Scleractinia > Pachyseridae > Pachyseris > Pachyseris speciosa. The sequence continues at coordinate 231,991 of JAEMWC010000376.1, forward strand.
TTTTATGTTTACAAAACAAATTAGCATCATCAGCAAATAGATGAAAATCAAATAAATCAGAACAGAGGTAAAAATCATTTATATAAAGTAGGAATAGCAACGGACCCAAAACAGATCCTTGGGGAATACCACAAGAGATTGGAAGAGGGTCTGAACTAACATTATTAATAATCACAACTTGCCGGCGATCAGCTAAATAAGATTTGAACCAAGTGAGAGCCACACCCCTGATACCATAGTATTGTAATTTATCAAGGAGAATCTTATGATTTACTGTGTCAAAAGCTTTGCTGAAATCTAAAAATATACCACAAGAGAAGTCCTTTCCATCAATTGCCTTTTGAACTTGATCAATAATACTTAAAACTGCTTGATCAGTCGAGTGCTTGGCACGAAAGCCAAATTGTTTATTATAAAGAACCCTTTCTCTTTCAAGAAAATTCAGTAATCTGTTGGACATAAGTTTCTCCAAAAGTCTATTAAATATAGATAAGAGAGAAATTGGTCGATAATTTGAGAGACAAGTTTGCGAATCTTTCTTATGGATTGGTATTACATTGGCTAACTTAAAACTATTAGGAACAATGCCTGTCTGAAAAGAAAGATTAAAGATTATCTCCAAAGGCTTAGATATAACTGCCTTGATTATCTTAAGAATATTAGTTGGGATACTATATGGTCCTGTGGCCTTGCCATTTTGGAGTTTAGAGATTTCTGTTTCAATCTCAGAGCAAGTAGTAGGAAAAATAAAGAAACTTTTGAGGACAGGATTATTTAAATAATTCATAGGTGATTTATTTACAGATGGTATTGTATGACCTAATTCACTGCCAATATTAGAGAAATACTTATTAAAGGCTTCAGCTATCTTTAGTTGGTCTGTGATCTCAGAATCATCTAAAGTAATATTTGAAATTTTCAAGGATGACTTTGATTTAAAATTAATAATCTGTTTAATTCCATTCCAAATATATTTGCTATCATTCGCATTTCTCAGAAAATAGTTATGATAATATTGTCGTTTGCTTAATTTGACAAGATGATTTATCTTATTTCTATAATATTTAAATTTTTGAAGATAGTACACAGATTGAGTTTTAAGGAATTTTTTATGGAAATTATTCTTCAAATGTATTGACTTTCTGAGCCCAGTAGTAATCCAAGGCTTTGATTGATACTTAACCTCTCTCCTAGATAATTGTTTCATTGGGACATGCCAATCGATAAATTCAGATAATTTTAAATAGAAAATATCAAACATACAGGATGGATCATTAACATTTGTAGATGTGAAAACAGACACCCAGTCAATATCACAGATGTCTTTAGATAGCTTCTCAGGCTCAAATTTAGAATAATCTCTTTTATAAAGTTTGACATTTGCTGGCAGAGATGAGTATTTATCAAAAATGAGAAAATTAGGTAAATGATCACTTAAGTCATAAATAATGTTACCACTTATTGTGTAATGTTCAACTGAATTAAAGAAAATATTATCAATAAGTGAATTTGAGTGATCAGTAATTCTAGTAGGCTGCAGAATTTGAGGCTGGAAAAAGAAAGAACCAAGCATATTTATAAAATCATCAGTGCTAGAATGAGTTTGATATTTTAGAAGATCAATATTAAAATCTCCCAAAATAACACACAGTTTATTTTCTCTATGAATCTTATCAACTGATGTATTTGCATAATTCATAAAATTTTCCAGATTGCCATTAGGGTGCCTATAAATCACTCCACATACTAAGTTAGGTTGACCCTTGCATTGTATTTCTAACCACAGAGCTTCATAATCTGTATGGGTACAGGTGAGGTCTGATCTTATAGAATATTTCAGAGAATTTAAAACATAGAACCCAACACCTCCTGCACCACAGAGACTTGGTTGGGAAACAAAATCATACCCAGGAATATTAATGTTAGATAAAATCTCCTTATGCATTTGAAATTTAGTTTCAGAAATTCCAATTAGCTTAAATGAGCAGTTCAAATCAGATAGCATGTGAAGCAGATTATCATAATTAGCAGCCAAACTTCTTATATTACAGTGTAAAACAGAAAATGACTTCGGTTCTGATGAGCATTCATTTACAGTCCTATCACTATGAAAATCATGAGTTGAATAGTACCTAAAATTCATATCAGAGGGCATATTATAATCGACATCGAAGTCAGTTAAGTGAGGAACATTTGTAGCTGGTGAGCTAATGTTCAGTCTAGGTAAATTATCTAAGTTTGTGAATCTGTTCATCATATTCACATCAAGCATATTTGACTCTAAACAAGATGGACAATTTAGATTAGAATCAACAGGAAAGAAAGTGTTTAGTTAAAAGAAATATCATAGAGTAGTGAATATAAATTACACAGAGATTTTCTGCAGTGTCAATTTGTCCTTGATGTGAATCGACTCACTTGAAGCGGACTTTCTCATATAAATCTTACCATAATTTGTCCAGATGAAGGAATAGTTCAGGTCAATAATCAATAAATTTTAAAACTCATTCCCAGGCCCTCACTCATTTAAAACATGGCTAATTGCTAAATCAAAGTGCTTATATACATAATGGTAGCTACAATCTTGGACACAATAAATGGAACATTTGAACCACCCCTCCCCCCATTTCAATGATGCCAAAATGGTGCGTTTTGCTCTTTGCGCACCTTCATCATTGCTTAGGGGGGATGGGGGTTAATTAGTCCATTTAACCGTCCAAGATTGTCCGAGATTCCCACTGGTGTGACTACTGGTGTTAAATATGGTAATGGCATGATTAAGGTAGCAGTTGCACGCTGAAAAGTTAAACTTTAGATCAGAATGCAAACCTGACAGTGAATGCATAGCCAGGTGAGACTAAAAAAAATGTTCTCCATGACACTCATCAGATGCTATGTTAAGCGTTTTAGATACTTTCTTAACATGGAAACAAAAGATGCATAAATCAGAGCCATATTCGGAGTCAAAATGTCAAGTTCGCGCCTCAACTAAGTCGGCTTTCTATTCTGTCTGAGGAATGCTTTTCCTAATTGAAGGCCTCGGAGCATAACCATCCTATGTCGAATTTTGAGTCGTTTTTCGATTTTGCTTGGATTTGTCTGAATTTCTGCATGTGAACTGCAATTCGATGGAAACACATTGTATGGTATTTTTTTGACTGATTCATCCAGAATCCAGAAATGCATTTTTTCTTACTTACACCAAGAAACCAGCCTTCCATGGGAGTGGTTTGCAAGTTGCATTACATCTTCTTTCAATCGAATTGCAGTTTACATGCAACAATTCGGGCAAATCCAGGCAAAATCGAAAAACAACCCAAAATTCGACATAGGATGGTTATGCTCCGAGGCCTTCAATTGAAGTTAAGCTCATTTGTATGCGTACCGTATTAATATTCATACGTGAATTATGTGAACATTTGTGAAGAGTACAACTAAAACTGGAGGTGAAATGATTGACGGGTAGAAAGGATTGTTTGATAGTGTGACGTAGACTATAAATTTGGCGGTTAAAACATCGATTAAGCTCATCGGATACGAAACTTACGTGAGTGCTGGAGCTGCGGATCGCTACGTATTAACTGCATTATCGGTTTGCCTTCCCGCCTGGTGATCGAAGGACGTCATGAAAAGTCCGGAGATCCGCAAGTTCTTAACGCTTCTGAAAGAATCCAGTTAGCGTTTTCTCTGTGCTTACCAAATCACGATGAGATATTAGCGTTTTGGAGTACAGAGTAGAAGCCATGCGGAAAAAGTCTGAAAACAACTCTCGTCTCAAAAGCGGCGCGTCGTTGCTAGTCTTGTTCCATTTCTCAAAGGTTGCGGTGCTAAAAGCTGGGAAAGCGAGAGTGGTTTTTGGAGTTTAGGGCGAAAAGTGTATGTTTGAAGAGTTCTTGTTCTTCGCGCTTGGAGCAGACAATGATCCCAGAATTCATTGCGGTCAAACAGGGCGCTGTCTGAAGTCAAAACCTCTCGCGGGGGGCGGTGGGTTGGGGCAGATTATTACTTGGTTTCAGTAAAAACTCTACCTTATAAAATGACTTTGAAAACTGTCTAGCTGCTGCACCGAGGTTTCCATTGTTCATTAATTTTGAAGAGCGCATTTTTTGAAACCACTCGTGACATGAAATCCCGGCTTGCTTTTACTGTTAGCCGTGAAATAGTTGGTCGAACTTCGGAAACGCTACCGAGAATTCATTCGGCGCGAAGTGAAGTCTGCCCGTTTTCGATGAGTATCTTGAACACAATCCATGGAAAAGTTGCATTGGCGCGCACGGCAAACATTCAAAGCAATATTAAGCGGTACTCCTCACGATTTGTCTGTCTGAATCAGACTACGTAAACAACGGATGATAACGTGAACGATCGCCGCAGTTATGAACACAACTTAAGCAGTAGTGAAACCAAAAAAAACAAAACAAAACCAAACAAAACGGAAAAAAAAACCGCTTGTACGGGATTCGAACCCACAACCTCTGCGAAACCGGTGAATTGCCGTAACATCCGCGCTTGTTGGTTCGTGACATATCCGTGACTGATGAACAAGTGAGAATGAATATTTGGTAAACACGCTGCCGAATTTTAACACATAAATCCCTTTTGCGTTGATCGCCTCGGTTTTTTGCTTCTATGGAGGCTAATAAACTACAGCAAAAAGTATTCTCACGCGAGATAAACATTTGTGCACGACTACAGTCATTGTGATGAGACAATCCATCACACGTGATAAAGGGATTGAATTTCATGCAAATTTTTTTACGTTTTGGAGCCAAGTTAATTTCACAAAAGAGTTAAGTATTTCTGTCAAATTCTTTCACTGTCGTCATTTACGTTCATTTTTATAAGATTTTCATTCCATTGTTTTCCACTTGACGATGAAAATGAATCCATCAAAAACGTTTCAACTGACGAAACCACGCGCAAGTTTTAATTTACTACGCAACACAACGTTCTGAGTAAACGAAACATGACGGAAAACAGCGTACTCTTAGGACTCTCTCTTAATTTTTGCCTTAGAACATCTGATTAACTCAAATTTTTGCTGTTGGTCACCAATAGGAGTTGTCTTGGCAAAAAGTTTCTTCAAGTCAAAACAGCCGTCTTTAATATTTTGTGATTTTTCAGCCGTCGGCAAGCTTTTTGCGCACTGATTTAGAATCAACCGAGGTTTTTGTACGCTGGATTTAAGATGTACGCTGTATTTAAGACAAACAACCGACTTTAGCGCTGTGTTATATCGGCCAAAGCCTTTCTGAAAGAACTTACAGTCAACCAAGGCAACTAGGCGCTGTTTTCGACTCGGCCGAAGCCTTAAGTCAAGCTGATGCGGACTCAAACAACCGCGCTTTAACGCTAGCGTTGACGTTAACATCAACACTAACCCTAACCATGTCCCTAACCCTATCCCTAACCCTATCCCTAGCCCTAGCCGACGCTCTAGCCCTAATGTTAAGTCCAACCTAAACCCAACAATAACCCTGAATCTCTTCGGAGTGAGTGCTGTTTTCAGGTCGGACAAAATCTTTGCGCGCTGACCTGAGATTAACCAAGGCTACTGTGTGCTGTTTTTTTTTTTAAGTCAACCACCAATATTGCGCACTGTTTTCGTGCCAAGCGAGCTTGTCGAGTGTTATGATTAAGCAAAAACGACACATTGCGCATTATGTCTAACTGAACAGAAACGTTCTGTGTTCTCTTAAATCGGTTACGAGCATTTGGCGCTTAGTCTTTCATGCAAAGAATACCCTTGGGCATTGTTAATTAGCATACTCCACCAAAGATATGAAGGCCTCGGAGCATAACCATCCTATGTCGAATTTTGAGTCGTTTTTCGATTTTGCTTGGATTTGTCTGAATTTCTGCATGTGAACTGCAATTCGATGGAAACACATTGTATGGTATTTTTTTGACTGATTCATCCAGAATCCAGAAATGCATTTTTTCTTACTTACACCAAGAAACCAGCCTTCCATGGGAGTGGTTTGCAAGTTGCATTACATCTTCTTTCAATCGAATTGCAGTTTACATGCAACAATTCGGGCAAATCCAGGCAAAATCGAAAAACAACCCAAAATTCGACATAGGATGGTTATGCTCCGAGGCCTTCAATTATTGCCCAGGAAATTAAAAGTACCGTAACGATTCAATATTTCAGCTTATACTTGTCAACGAAGTTCGTAAGAACATAACGATGGAGCTGCTCTCTCAGTATGTATCTAGTAGTTCACAGTCGGAAAGTTCCCAAAGTGAGAAGCGTGTACTTAATAACCTACAGCCAAGCTGATCTCAGCATTTTCCCGGACAGACAGTTGTTCGCAAATGCTGTTTGTGAGGCTGTTTTGAATTGCGAGGGACCCAAAACGAAAGTAATTCAGTGGACTTGTTGCCAGGAAAACCATAAAAAGCAAGGGAAGCATTATCACATGGTCATTAAACTAAACAAAATTAAGAGGTGGCTACCGATCTGGCAACATTTAAGGAGCAAGTGGAGTGTTTATGTTCACTTTTCTAACCGGCACACCAACTACTACTCTGCGTGGTTGTACACCACCAAGGAAGATGAAGATTTCATCCAGTCTGCTGGCCAATCAGATTTAGGCAACTCAGGTCCATCTAGAACAATGGCCGCAAGTCAGGCACGAGCAAAACGATGACAACCGACCGTGGATTGTTCTGATTCAGCAACAGATACCACAAGTGGCGGAAAAGGCGATAGGGGCGAAGACAGAGAACATGAAGATGTCTGCTCTTGGATGACGGGGAAAAACGTCAGTAAAATATCAGTAAAGCGAAAGCGATCGAAACGATTAAGTTGTTATGAAGTGTCAAACATAATACTCGAAAAGAAAATCAAAAACCGAACTGAGCTACTCGCGCTCGTGAGCGCCCAAAAGGCTGAGGGAAAGACCGATCTAGCAGAGTTCGTGATGAACAGGGGCAACAGAGTTGTAGAGGAATGTATTTCAACGGCCTGGGAGATGGAGAAGGCGAGTGAGGTGCTACAAAGAAGTAAACTGACAAGACTTCAGATCTTGGAAAAACGTCTGCAGGACCCTTGCACCGCTGAGTGCGACGGTCGGTGGGCGGAATGCGCTCAACAGCTACTCATGTGGAACCACGTGCCAATTGAGATTTTTACCGAAGCTGTGAGAGATCTCCTAGAACAGGGGAGGGGAAAATTTCGCAACATTCTAATCAAGGGCCCTGCCAATACAGGCAAGACATTTTTACTTAATCCTTTAAACACTGTTTACAAGTCTTTCACTAATCCCGCCACATCCACTTTCGCGTGGGTCGGTGCAGAAAAGGCAGAGGTCATTTTCTTAAACGACTTCAGATGGAATTCACAGATTATCCAGTGGCACGATTTACTATTAATGCTCGAGGGCCAGCCGGTGCACCTGCCAGCTCCAAAATCACATTTTTCTAAAGATCTTGAATTTAACAACGACACCCCGATTTTTTGCACCATAAAGCACGACTTCGTATACGTGAAGGGAGGGGTAATCGACCAAATGGAGACAGAAATGATGGCAGTACGATGGACAGCTTTTCAGTTTCAGAGGCAGATTCCGCAGAACGAACAATTGTCCATTCAACCGTGTGCTAGATGTTTTGCTGAATTGATCTTAAGTCAATAAATGAATCAGAGAGAATCAATTTTCCGATGAACTGGTCAAGCAGTGATCGCTCGTGATTTGTGTATTCATTTGTCAATTCCCCAACGGAACTTGCCAGTATAAGAGCAGTTTTACTATTGAATTGCAAAAGATATTCACGTAGAATATAATCTTGAATGAAATAAGGTAACTGTTAATTAATCAAGTCTAGACTAAAGTAAACTGCATTACATCACTTATTTACGAAAAGTCGGACTAATTAAAAGAGAATCCGAATAAAAAACAAAAGCAAAACAAAACAAAAAATGAGTTTGGCTTGAAAAATTTCCCGAAAAAAGATGACACGAACAGAGGAAAAAAGAAAAAAGAAAAAAAAAAGCCAAAAAAAAAAAAAAAACAGGTGAATGCGATAGTTGAATCCTAGTTGCTCGTAGTAATTCAACTGTCCTGTGCATTGCGCGCTACGCGCGATCGCGAGCACCACCAACGCACAGGTAATGTCAACCGTGCTAGTTTAAGGAAAATAAACGTCCCCTTGGTGATATTTGTTGGCTGATATTTTATTTCTGTTGTAAAGATATTTTCATGTTTGAAAACTGAAAACGATTTTTGTTTACAAATTTGTACACTGGCACGGTTTATGAACAATTAACAATGGTTTTAAATGATTTTCTACGATTTTGGCCTTTGAAAAGAAATAACAAACATTAACTCATATTTTATTGAAATTAGCCCGAAATCGTACTAAATTGTTAAATACTGTCACAAACACGCTTGAAATCGTATGAAATAGATCGTAAACCGTCGCAAATACGTGAAAACGTCATTTGGACATAATTCAAGTGCCCTACACATGTTAAGATTCAATATTTCAGTCTTTTGCCACTATTTCCTATTATGTCGGCCACGCGAGAGCTCATAGACTGTATAGTTCTATCTATCAGTTGTTGTGAAATGCCACTAATCATTCTTTGTACCCTTTCACAAAACTGTTCATATGATTCATGCGTTATGCCTCTTTCAAGCGCATCTTTCGCCAACTTCTTAGAGACAATGTGGAATACGTTCTCTATTGGATTCAAGTCTGGACTTCGCGGTGGAATTTTTAAAAGTTCACAATGGCAACGGGCCATAGCCTCGCGGGCTGCTTTGCTGTTTTGTGAAGGATCACTGTCTTGCAGCCACAGTCAACTCAATCCTTTGCATGATCGCTCAAACATTGTGTTGAAATGCTGGTCAATAAAAGATGCGAAATAGTTTCCATCCAGTTTTTTGTATCTTTCACAAACAAGCACTCCTTTGCCGTGACTTATTGCTACCATGAACTTGGCCACTTTTCCTCCTGTTCCAGATTTACTGCCTTTGGCCAAGCACCCTTGTGTGAGGCCTTCAGATCTTTTTCTCCATACTCTCCCTTTGGGGGCGCGTGCTTGGTCCAGTGGATTAGTCTTGTACACGAATGAGACACCATCCAAGTAGAAGGCGAGGGAATCTGTCCAAACACTCGGGGAGTATTCTGCTTGCATTTTCCGGGCAAACTCCACTCTCTGGTCTTTGTTGGTCTGACTCATTAGCCCCTTTTTGTGTGCCTGAAGGAAGAAGTAACCATTTCTATTTAGTAAATGCCTAACAGTTCGGTCGGTGACATGACGAATTCCTGTCCGCTCCATCAGACGCCGTGAGGAAAAGGAGCCCTCTTGGTCTCTCAATTCTACTAGACTTTGAAGAATTAATGCCTCTTATTCTGGAGTGAGTTTTCTCTTCCTTCCAAAAAACGTTCTACGGTTCTCTCGCACTTTGTCCTCTGTGCTTGCTATGCATTGCACACTTGTTTTCGAAATTCTACATCGTAGAGCAATTTCTTCTAGCGTGAGAGGTGTTGTGCTTTTAAGCACTCTAATTGTAGCCTTTGTTTCCTCGGGTATTCTTTTTCTCCCTGGCATGTTGAAAGATATTTTTCGGTAATAACAATGTTCTTTATCACCTCCTCTGCTATTTCCGAAAGTCACATAACAATTCACCGTTATATATTCTCCATGTTGCCGAAAATATCCTGCGTGTAATGCCTTAACTTTGAGTGTCATCAGCAAAGAGCCTAATATTGGACTTGATATCACCCACGATGTCATTTATATACATCAAGAAAAGTGTGGGGCCTAAGACAGACCCTTGTGGAACACCTGAGATGACCTTGCATGGAGTAGAGTTTACACCATTTACACTGACAATTTGGGAGTGGTTGCATAGGAAACCCTTGATCCACAATAAGGTTTGACCTTGAATACCATAGTAACTTAACTTGTGTAAGAGCTTTGAATGGGATACTTTGTCGAAGGCCTTGAAGTCCAATTGGATAACATCAGCTTGGCCCTTGATGTTAAGAATGGAAGCCCACTCATGAATGGCTGAGACCAGTTGCGTTTCACAAGACAGTCTAGACGTAAAGCCATGTTGGTGTTTACAAAGGATGTTATTTATGGACAGGTGCTTGTGAACGTGGCTAAGTACTATGTGCTCCATAATCTTGCAACATATGCAAGTCAAAGAAATGGGCCTGTAATTTTTTGGATCTTGCTTGCCACCCTTCTTATATACTGGTGTAATCAAGGCCTTTGACCAGTCGTCAGGTAGTCTACCGGAATCGTAACTTTGTTGGAAAGAAAGGTGAGTACAGGGGACAAATCATCAGCTAATAGCTTCAGTATACGAGGTAACAGGTTATCCGGGCCACATGCTTTGTTTGGATTCAAATTGCAAATTTGCTTCTTGACACCATTTACATCAAATGACAGATTTGGAATTGGCGGGTAGTTTGATAAACCAATTTCAGGTAGAATACCATCATCATCCACGAAAACAGATTCAAAGTGGTTGTTTAGGACTTGTGCTTTATCCTTACTGGAGACATAGAGGTTATTATTGCTCTGAAGTGTTGGAACCCCCATGGATTCAGATCTACAAGACTTGACATAATTCCACAACCGTTTTGGGTTTGAATCCAAGCTCCCTCCAATCTTATTGTTGACGTAGTCAGAATGTGAGGACCGACGCATATCCACAACTTTATTTCGCTGTTTTCTGTATGATGCTTTAATCGAAGGGTTGTTCGAGTGAGTGGCTAGCGAATGTAATTTATCCCTTTTTCTCATTTGACGTTTGATGGCCTTGGTCACCCAAGGTAAGGAGGATTTAGCTTTGGTCATCTTCCATGGAATAAAAGTGTCAACAGCTGTGGCCAGAGAAGTTTTAAAAATCACCCAGTTTTCATTTACAGAGCGGGCATCTGGATTAGAATTGAAGAATTCTTGGTTGATACTTTCAGCTGCACCCTTTAAGCCCTCAAGGTTCATACGGTTATAAAGATGGACCTTATGTGGCGGTTTATTTTCACGAGATGGTTTAGTGTTGATTGTAAAGATTACTACATCATGGTCGCTCATGCCGGAATGGATCTGCACATTAATTGACACCAATGAAGGTGCCGAAGACAAGACCAAGTCTAGAGTCTTGCCAGAAGCTGGGCGAGAGACTTGTGTCACTGACTGAGTAGGAGAGTAGTCATCTAAGAAGTTTAATAGATATTCAGCATCTGCCGTTGAAGGTGAAGTATTCAACAGCATAGGTGGATCGGTGGACCAATTTTTGTCACCAACATTAAAATCCCCAGAGACCACAACGGACGGACAGCTACAACTTGTTCTCTGGTAAAGATCAGCAAGAATATCTGCAATATAATCAATGCGTGATACTGGGGCACTTGGTGGTTTGTAGAAAGAACACAAATGCAGGAGTTTATTTCCACGTAATTTGATTGAGGCCCATACACTTTCGTTACCATCGTCAGAACAGAACTCTGGATGGCCTATAGAAGTTAAATTATCAGCAACAGCGAGGAAAACGCCGCCACCGCTTCCAAATTCACGTTCCTTACGATAAATTGTATAACCTTGGGGGAAGCAGGCACCGGTTGGTGTATCAGGTAATAGTTTAGATTCGCATCCAAAAATAATATCAGGAAAATGATGTTCGACTGTAGCTTTGAAGAGTGCTGCTCTTTCTGGGCTCAGAATACTGTTACAGTTTATTTCCATGCACTTGAGCCTGTTTTTAGGTTTCGATTTTGGCCTTAAAGGTGTAGAATGGTGTGGAGGCGAGTAAGATGGTGAGACTGTGGGAGGGCTAGGTGACTCCGATACATGAACTTCTGTCCCAAGAGGCGAGAATTGGTTTGGCGACTGTGGGCTCGATGCTGAGCTTAGAAGAGAAGTAGAGTAGTTTGGCAAACCACACTCTGGACATCCCCCAAACACAGGAGGTTAACTTAACTTAATTAACCAGATTAGATTTTACTGAGCTACATGTCATGCTTTCCTTAACTTTGCTACATATGTTTATTCAAATGTAAAGGGCAGTTTGTTTGGTTATGTAGTTTCTTAGAATAATATATTGCTAGTTGGAAATCTGTTTACAAAGCCATGCACATGTAGCTGATCTATACATACATTTTAATTATTCTATATCCATTCCTGCATCCTGTTTGGGTGTGATGGGTTAATTTTCAACAAAGAAAACTTCTTAACAAAGAAAAACCTTTTTTATCCAAAACTATTTAATCCAAATAGTCAAAGGGACTTGAGGCCTTCCAAACAGTTTATCCACAGAAGAGAAGCCAGGGTGCCCCTAAAAACTGATACCTCAGTTGCCACCAGTACAATCTTGGCCTAGCATTTGGAGGCTTGCACATGTATGCTGCTATTGTATAATGATCAACATCGAGATTGATTTTAATAATATTTGTTTAATTACATGTCTTTTCTTAGGAAATGTGTGTCAAACTGTTTTCTCAAGATCATAGCAACAGGGTAAAATCAGAGACTTTTCCACTTCTTGCTCAGGTATGTTATAATGTACCACCTACTGTATATGTATACTTAAGTTTTTGTGCTTACTGGCATAAAGCCAGTACACATCATGTCATCAAGTTGTAAGTAAGATAGTATGTAACTTCCGTAGAGTTCCGGATCCCAAAGTGAGAACGACAGAAAATGAGCGAGCAACCAAAGTTTATTCAAGTCATTTTACAGACTCTTTCTTACAGGTGAACCCTAGACTTTCGAAAAAGTCCTTCGTCCTATTTAAACAGTATTTTCTCCATGTCTTTCACTTCTGATTAGGCACATTTTTCAAAGAATGTGACTAAAGATTGCTTATAAGGAATCTTACAGAATTTTGGGTGGTTCGGAACATTTTGATGGGAAGAAAGAATGTTAATCCGAGCTGTTTGTTTGACAAGTATCAGCCATCGCAAGTAGCTTTCCTTCTTAGATGTCCTGATCCATTTGACAGATCAGTGGCTTTGCATGGTCCTTCAGGAAGGCAGTAACACACTGAAAAAGGCTTGTGTAGACATTTTGTTGATGCATAGCTATCTGGAAGAGCTCAAGAATTCCTCTTTGAGGAAATTGAAATGTCCTTTGGGACACATGTTTTGTCTTTCTAGAGACCAGTACAATATTACAATGTATGTTGAGTTATGAAATATGATGTTTTATCATCACGCCTTATTGACAATTCAGCAAATTGTTACAATTCTTGTAAATGTTTGTTACCATGGAACAGAATCATAGGGAATCTTAGCTTTGAAAGAAATGTTCCAGTTAGGTAAAGATTGAAGAACAGTTTAATAAACATTTCATGTGTTGAGGTATACATTATCATTATTTCTGGATTAAATTAGCTTCTCACAATTATGTCAGTTGACTGCAACTGCCGGAATGCATTTGATTTTCCTTCCCTTATTCAAAGTTTTAAACCACAATTGGATTGAAATAAGATTTATAAAGAAACTCGTCCGGAAAATTCTGAACTGTCCTTGGCTGAAAATTTCCCCTTCCCGCCTATGCTTGGTGGGGAGCTGTAAATCCCTGGGTATGGGTTGGCCGAGACAACAATTTGGGTGAATTTGCAATCAAGTTGGTACTTTCAATGGAACAAAATAATGGATGATTGCTACCTACAGAACCAAAGGCAATGTTTATTAATTAGTGCCACCTTAAAATTCAGAAGAATTTGACCATAAGCATTTCTTCTATTTCTGCATTCAATTTTACTTCAGCTTAGCACTTATCGCAGGTTTATCAAAACTGCAAGTTAAAAATAATTTCCAGAGTACAACGAAAAGAGTGAAAAAGACAAACAAGAGTGAAAAAGCTGTGTATAAACAAAGAGCCAAAAAAGTAGAGGGAACACATTTTATGAAGTTTATTTACTTGTGACAAAGCAAAAAAAGTTGCATCCCAGTGATTCAATTCCAGGGAGTCACTTGCATGGCTGAATAAAACTAAAGCTGATTCACCTTGATTACTGATACAAAAGCGTAAATTGTCACACACGCTCCATGATGATTTGGTTTGAGTTGCCGGTGACAATGGATGGATGAGTGAAGAAGGTTTTCACAATTGCTAAAGAAACACAGTTGACATTTCCCTCAATGGATGATGTTAGCATGATAAGTATCACAATAAAGAGCATGTGCTTTGAAGCACATCCGATATGCAAATACTGGTTTGTTTTGAAAATTGTATCTTGAATTATCAGCGGTTTTGAATCAAAATGTCTTTACCCTCGTCTTGGGAACTAAAGAGTGGATTCGAAAAACTTCCATAAATACCTATGAAAGTCAGTGCTTAATCATAGCAGAAAATGTGAATTCAGAAAATGTTCTCAGGAAAATATTTGTCTACATGTATAAGGCACAGGGATGGCGTAGTGGTGAGAGCACTCACCTTCCACCATTGTGGCCTGGATTTGATTCCCAGACTCAGCATCATATTATTTTGCTTTGAAGCACATCCGATATGCAAATACTGCTTTGTTTTGAGGTTGGTATCTCGAATTACCAGCGGTTTTCAATCAAATTGTCTTTACCCTCATGTTGGGAACTAAAGCGTGGATTTGAAAAACTTCCATAAAATTATATCTATGAAAGTCAGCGCTAAATCATACATGTAGCAGAAAATGCAAATTCAGAAAATTTTTTCAGGAAAATAATTGCCTATAAGTTGCAGGGATGGCATAGTGGGGAGAGCAGTCGCCTTCCACCATTGCGACCCGAGTTTGATTCCCGGACTCATACAGTGTATGTGGGTTGAGTTTGTTGTTGGTTCTCCACTCTGCTCCAAGAGGTTTTTCTCCTGTACTCCGGTTTTCCCCTCTCCTCAAAAACCAACATTTCTAAATTCCAATTCAATCAGGAATTTCAAGGGCCTCAGGTTTGTCAGTCATAGACTGTTAAGTGTCACCCTCATTAAACAAAGATGATTGTTATATACCTAGACTTTGACTCAACAAAACGAGCACTGCAATTGGTTGATTCCTCGTCACGTGTCCCTGACCAAATTCAAATGTATCCCGATCAGGATACAATTCCACAGTTGTGAATGATATATGAAATGAATCATATATGAACTGCGGAAATGAAATCAAATGAAGAATGATCCTCGCAGTTGTGAACGCAATTTATGCAATTGCGAAAAGAAGCCTGAAAAAAATTCAGGACTTCAACGGGGTTTGAACCCGTGACCTCGCGATTACCGGTGCGATGCTCTAACCAACTGAGCTATGAAGCCACTGACGTTGGGAGCAGGCCAATTGTGGGTTCATATGATCCCGTGAAAGAAATGAGTGTGAATGATATATGAAATGAATCATATATGAACTGCGGAAATGAAATCAAATGAAGAATGATCCTCGCAGTTGTGAACGCAATTTATGCAATTGCGAAAAGAAGCCTGAAAAAAATTCAGGACTTCAACGGGGTTCGAACCCGTGACCTCGCGATTACCGGTGCGATGCTCTAACCAACTGAGCTATGAAGCCACTGACATTGGGAGCAGGCCAATTGTGGGTTCATATGATCCTGTGAAAGAAGTGAGTGTGAATGATATATGAAATGAATCATATATGAACTGTGGAAATGAATCCACAATTGGCCTGCTCCCAACGTCAGTGGCTTCATAGCTCAGTTGGTTAGAGCATCGCACCGGTAATCGCGAGGTCACGGGTTCGAACCCCGTTGAAGTCCTGAATTTTTTTCAGGCTTCTTTTCGTGAGGTCACGGGTTCGAACCCCGTTGAAGTCCTGAATTTTTTTCAGGCTTCTTTTCGCAATTGCATAAATTGCGTTCACAACTGCGAGGATCATTCTTCATTTAATTCCACAGTTGTTGCCCGCGCACAGGATACAGCAGCATGTGATTAGTGCATGACTAAAAAGTGGCATGATCGTCAGCATGTGCTCACGTCAGCTTGATTGACGACAGAGGACCTGAAAACACTGCCAATTTTCAGTTTAAACCAACGATAATACAAAAGTTATGAAACCTGAGACTAGAAGGAAACGTTTTTCTACAGTATCAGCGGAAGAAATTCAGCATCTAACAGGAAGAAAAGATTCGGAAAATACAAAAAAAGCATATTCTACTTTTTCAGGTACTTTTAGCCATTTGTACATTATTCATTCAGCAGGCTTGTGAACAAACACGTGTTCTTGTAGTGCCGTCTTTGTTTCTTTGTCAGTTCATTTTGCTGTGGTTGTTGAAGGGAAAGTCTTGGTATATAACAAAGCACTTAATGTATGATCCCTTGAAAACTAGTTAGTTTTGTTATCCCTCGAGTCCTGATGTTTCCCTCGACTACGTCTCGGGAATCATCAGGACTCTCAGGAAAACAAAACTAACTGTTTCCCTCGGGACCATACATTAAGTGTATATTGATTGATTGATTGATTGATTGATTGATTTACCCCAAGTTTAAGAATAATCTTCGGTCAAAATAGTGATTATCTTGAAAAAGCAGTTTGCCTTATATTAAACCAAAAAACTACGGTACCAATAACACACCCATCCTACACCCTGTTTCACCCTGAACATTACCACACCACAAACCCTGTCATCCTGTTTTGATAGATTCTAAATGCGTGTTGACATCATTTAATTGACAATTCAGTGGACAAGTTTACCGATAACATTCAGCAGTATTTAACATGGACAATGTAACTCAGTGTACTATCTAATACCAGTAAGCAGATGTCCTCTCAGAGGATTTTTTTCTCTCTGTTTTGCTCCAGATGTTCTGTGTGGTTTCCCATTTATTACTGTCTGTTTCAACTGTTCTGTACTTTACTGAATGAAGGCCTCCTCCATCTACTGCTGAATGTTTGTACCATGCTGTGTCTCCATAGCTTTCTGACTGCATCACTTCATCTCTGTTGATCCTTTCTGGGTACTGTCCCTGAATGATTACTACACTGAAAAAAGACGTGCACTGTTCTTATTCATACACTTTAGTGGACATTTCCTTTGGTGTACAATGATTAACAGAGTTAAACAAAGCGGGCATGTCAGAGAATTAACTTAAAAACACCAAGAATGATTACGTAATGGAGACATGTTTGGGCAAAGAATGATTGAACAGCATAATTTATCAAACAAGTCAAAATACACTTCTCTAGACAAAAACATTTTGGTTTTTTCAAAAGAGAGGGCAATATTAATCCATTAAATCTTGATTGGAATTAGTGTTGAAATCAGTTAATCATGCAGCAGACATGCTTTCTTTACACCATGCTCTACACATGAGTGAATGTGTGTTTTTCCCCAAATTGTAGGCTTTTGTTTCACAAATGAAACCCTTATGTCAGCTCTTTTCAGTTATGAATGCTGGTTGGTAATGGAGCAGGGGCCTGTATCTCGAAGCTCCAAGTAATTACCGAGCCTGTTAAGCTGTTTAGAGTAAAGTTATCGGCTAAATAACAAAATGGACTTCATTAGATGTCAGAACACATGGTAGTATCGAAAGCAAAGCACTCAAAAACGAAGATTGAAGCATGAAGCACCCTAAAACTCGAAAACGAAACACCCTCGCTTGAAAACGAAGCACTTAAGTCGAAAGCAAAGCACTTAGGTCAAAAACAAAGCACTCTGGTTTTTAAGGCCAACTTATAGTGTAGGGTTTTGTTTTATTGCCAAGGGGAACCTAATTTGGACTTTGCCCTCTGATCGGAGATAAGTAAGCAAGGCAGTCATAATCAAGCATTGATCAAACTGGTCAGGGTCGAAATTAAGTTACGGATCAAGCACGGTAATGGATAGAGTGCTGTGCAAAGCTATTCAACTGTGAGGTGTTGAAAATGCATTTCCGCCACCCTGACTCATTTAAAAGTAACAGTAAAAGTGGCATTCCTGTTTTCCACGTGAATAAAGCATATCAGGCTTTGCCTTTTGTTGTCATTGAATTGCTTTGTTTTCGATCTAGATGCTTTGTTTTCGACCTAAGTGCTTCATTTTCGACCTAGGGTGCTTCCTTTTCGACCTAAGTGCTTCGTTTTCGACCTTGGGTGCTTCCTTTTCAAGTTTTGGGGTACTTATTTCTTTGATCTTCGATTTCAAGTGCTTCGTTTTCGACACTACCCAGAACACACCCTGCTTTTCTTGAGATTTTGATTTCAAAATATGGTTTCGGGCCCGTTAAGTTACCAGGACTTTCAAGAAATGGGCCCAGGATGGTTAGTAGTAAATGCTGCCACTGGGGTAATGCCAATTTTACTCAAGTCAAAGTTAAATACTAAATAAATGTTATTGTTCCTGTCATGCAGGTAACATCATTACCCTTGATTTCCTAGTGGGTTTATTACACAGTGAGTTATTCTGCACTAACTAAGAATCATAACAAAAAGACACCACAAATCGTGGAGAATATTGGATTATGGTCTGAGAGTAACGCCATAAACCTGCTTTAATGAGCAACAATACAGCATAACAGCAGCTTAAAATAATATACAGTGAGTAAGTGAGCCAGGGTGGCCAGAAAAAACCTGCCCTCAAAAAACCCCGCAGGGAAAAAATGACAGGAAATCTGGGACGGGCTAGGCACCACTTACGTCCCCCGCCAGGACCATTAAACAAAATAGATAACAAAGAATTAAAAAATAGACAAACTATGAAATTTACAGCAAAGAGACTTAGAGACGCTTAAATGATCCTTAACCGTATGCTTAATATACCTATTCTTTGAGGAAGGGCATCTCCACCCAGCATGCAGGTCAAGCAAATCTCCCGGGATGCGCCTGTAAGCAGGATTAGAAGCGGCGCCGGACTTCATACTATGCGTGCCATATTTGCAAACGTCATCAACAAAAGGTTCAATGTGCTTCTTGAATTCCGCCCTAAGAGTGGAAATAGATACCCCCCTACTAGCGTGAAAATACTCCTTAGATTTAAACTTAATAATACAACGCACAAGTGGATAAGAAGACTTAGACTGCGGCAAAATCTTCAACAACCTTTCAGTTGTGGAGACTGGGCAAGTAGACTTCCCAGATCTAGCAAGAAAAGAAGTGTGACCCTCATGATACTGGTCGTTCTTCCATTTGGCTACATAAATGGACATGTGGTTGCTATAAATAGAGATGTCTCGAAGGCAAAAACTATTGATCTCGTCTATGCGAAAAAACCCAAAGAAACCAACTAGCAAAATAAACAAAAAACAAAGGCAAGCAAGAGAGACACTCGAAACATAACAATCAGCAATGGCTTGCACCGTATCAATGAACAGGATGTGCTAATTTCCTCTTGGCGCCCTCTAGAGACGATTGAACAAGGGGATGGCTAATGGGGCAGACTTCAAACCCAGCCATTGCGTGGCCCCATTTAATCCCATAAACAACAGATTCGATGGCAGATACACCCGTATTGTTCTCAAGGAAAAGCCAGTAAGTTCGGTAATAAAAAGCGCAACATGCAACGGCTTAGCCGGAATGACAGGAACGCCGCTCTTGGACGACGCCCACTCACGCCACCTCAACCAGCCCGACTTGTACTTCGCAATGGTGGAAGGGGCCCTGGATCCCAACAGCTACTGGAGAAGACCTGGAGCCAAACTGCGAAGTGATGGGTCCTCCAAAGCTGCAGCGTCACTCCATATCCTGGAAAACAACACATCTGAAAAAGAAAAAGGAGATGAACAAATGAAAACAGAGAGGTAAAAAACATAAGTTGCTACAGAAGTAAACTACAAAATAATAAGCACGCGGGCTAGCTAGGAAATGCGCAGACTAAACAAAAAGCAAATAGCCAAATAGGACAAGAAAGCAACCACAAAGGTATATAGCAAGCCAGACACCAGACCCGATAAGCTAAAAAGCTCGGGCCACAACCAAAAAGGCAGCGCGTGAGGCCAAAACTCACGCCAAAAAAGGAGGCCCAAGAGGTCAAATCACGCCTCCCAAAAAACATGCCAAATCAGGCAAAAAACGTGCCAAAACAGGCCAAAAACATGCCACACAGGGCTGAGGTAACGAACTCACCTAAAATCTAAGCGCAAAGCCAGCATCCTGAATTTCAGGCAACTGCGGAAAACGGATGGGCAGGTCCTATAAATCTGCTTCTGCCCAGGTCCTTCCAGCAGAAGATCATGAATGGCAGGGAGAACAAACACCTCTACAACAAAGGACTTGAAATTAGAAGACCCTGCCCGTAAAAAAGGTCAAAAATAAGACGACGGCCATTCGGGGATACCGGTAATCAAGGTCCCATGACCTGAGCAAGACATGAGAAGACAGACAGAATCAACAATGAGGCACACTGGGGGACACAGCCAATTGTTCTCGCCGCTCCAATCCTGTACCAAGGCATCAACCCTGCTGCAACCGGGGGAGGCAAACTTAGAGTTAAACCGCGGGAGCTGGGTGTTGTAATAGGCTGCAAAACGGTCAATTGTGTGAGGACCCCATTTAGCATCAAGGAGGCGATAAACGGATGGGTTGACGCTCCAGTCGTCCTGATCAATAAATCTACTAAGGAGATCAGCTTTCTCATTCAGAAACCTGGGAATCCACTGAGCTTCAAGGGTTATACCTTGCGAAAGACAAAAATAAAAAATGCTTAAAGCAACTGACTGGAGGTGAGCTTTAGAACTACCAACGGAACGATTCTAGCTGCACATTGACTGTTGGTAAAAACCTTCACCCTCTTGTGCCTCAGCTGCTCCACAAAGGACAATAACACGTAATAAATGGCTTTTAATTCGTGAAACGTAGAACTCTGACCTAGGTCCTCCGACGAGAACATGCTGCTAGCCGTAACCCCATCTAAGGAGGCTGAAAAACCGCCAAAACCGAAGTCGCTAGCATCAGAAAAAATAACCGTAGACAAAACAGGGGGAGGACGAAGAGAGTAGCCGTTGAATAAGCCAATGTTACTATACCAAAAATTCAACTCCTCCAAAAGAGCCGCAGAGAAACAAAGGGTGTGATCCCACGCCGAACGTGATTCGATTCCCAGATACATTTGCCTGGTCAAAAGACGCAAAATAGGACCCACTGCCAAGGCTACAGAAATAATAGAACCTGCAATCCTGGCTAAATCGCGATAAAAACAAGACTTATCTTGAATGGCAGAGCCTAAAAGACTCTTAAGTTTGGATACCTTCTTTTCCGGAATCTGTCATGGCGATAGAATTGATAACGAAACCCAGCCATTCGCCTATCTGCATGGGACAACAGTGGCATTTCTCCTCGTTAACAAGGAGACCTGAGGAGTCGAGATCTTTCCTTTGGATAACAGCAGCAGCCGCAGCGGAACACTTATCCGGCAGGCTCCCAAATCCGTCATCAAGATAAACAAAACTGATATGACCCATCGTCCTCCAGTGCTTAACCAACAGGCACAACAATTTGGTAAAACAAAAACAGGCACTGCTAAGGCCAAAAGGCAAAACTGTAAATAAAGTAAAATACTTGGGCAAACTGCTGAATTCCCAACAAAAACCAAGATACGCCTGGTGCTCTAAACAAATATCCACATGGTGGTAGCCAGATTTAATTAAGGTCCCAAGTAAAGAACCAGTACCCCTCTTCGAGGACTCGAGAGAGAGAGCGAAGATCTTCGTATTTAAATTTAAACTTTACGAGGAAGTTGTTGACGTGCCTAAGGTCGATGACCAGGCGCAACTTCTTTCCTTCAGCCACTGTCAAGGGGTTAACACAGAAAGGGGGATCACTGCATTCAACGACGCAACCGTTAGCTAAAAGCTCAGAGATGGCCTACATCACAAATTCCGAATGCTGAAAAGCAGATCTATTATTAGGCAAGAAACATGGGGGCGGGTATTCGGCGAAAGGAAGCCTGTACCCACGCCTGATTGTATCGAGAACAAACTCAGGGGCATTTAAGGAGGTCTCCCAAAAATGGACAGAAGAAATTAAATGGCCCTTGACACCGCAGCTGGTGTTTTTACAACTAAATTCGTCGCGACTACTAAATAAGCAAGAAAAGTCAAACTCAACTTGAGAGTGAAGATTATCCTCTGACACCGGGTCCACGCCTCGTCATTGACAGTGAGAACCGTTTCTCGCGGAATCTGACTTAGCACAGAAGGCACTCAAATGACCAAGCTCCCCGCACTATAAGATAGACAATGCGAAAAATAAAAGTTCTGTGAGCGGTGGCGTTGACAGACCCGAAGGACGAATACTAATCATACACAGACCTTTCTAACAATATGCAAATAACTTAATACTCACGACAAAACACATCAAAACACTTACTAAATGAGCACCAAATTCCATACAGAACGTGCAGAAAACAAATATCTGCTTAACTTCGTAACACAAATATGTAGATATTACAGTTGAATAAGCTACCGGTACGTGTACAGCCTGTTACAACTTGCTTGAATGGAAAAATGTGGATTTAATTTTGGGTTTGAGGTGGTTTTGATGTCCAGATCATGTTAGTGATGTCACAATGTGTTTTACTATATCTTCATCCCCAGTTTTTGTTGGCTTTTTCTACTTTCAGATTTTTGAAATAAAGTTGGAATCCTCTGTGGTAGAACAACTGAATGTACCTAAGATGATTGATAAGTATCCTTTGACTTGTTTTGTTTTTTTAGAGCCAGCAATGTTGTTACAGGTATAGTATAGTGGGCTTTATCTGTTAACACATTCAACCATCAACCAGCAGTAGACACAAAGAAATGACTGCTTATCATTACGTTTTTGTTGGGCATATTAAGGTGGTATTACAGAGTGTTTGTCTTGTGTGGTCTTATTAAGTACTTCCCTCTGTTCCATATTTCTTTGTAAACAATTTGTTTTGTTCTTCCATGGAAGTTATAAATAAGAGGCATCATTTTGTGCCCAGTGCTATAAATTACACTGATAGGGAATTGCATAGTTTTTATTGCTCTTAATTGATACAATATTATTAATTAAGATCTTACACTTACTTATCAGTGATGAACATGAAAAGTTGGGTTTTTTATTTATTGAAGTGATTATTAGAAGGCATCCAAAGCTGGAGATTAATCACCCTGTCAACACATAGTTCTTTGTTAAGCATTAACCAAATCCAGATATTTTGGTGCTTGTATGCAGCCAACTAAACACTCTTCCACAGGTAAGCTTACCACCCATCACTATGTTCTTGAAACTAGATGTCTGAATATGCACATGGCAAGTGGCGAGACTAAGAAAAATGCTAAAGCTCTTGGTGTAAAAAACAAAACAAAAGACATTCCATTGTTTTTTTTGCATAGAAAAACAAGTGTAAGCAGTTGTGAAACTCTGTGTAAAACTATAAATAATTTATAAATGAAGCTTGTCTTTTGTCATAATTATTATGACAAAAAGACAAGCTTCATTTAAAAATAAATGTTAGACTTTAATTTGTGTCATCTGTGAACATGACAGGAAGATCACATGGTTGAAAACAGCAAAACGTCATGTCAGAAGAAATATCTTTCACACTGGGAAATTTCTCTGACAAAATCTCACCTGCTTCCCTTCCCAGTAAAAGTATGCTGTTTTATGTCCTTTTAACTCATGAAGCAATAGATGAGTTATAGTGATGGGTGAGAAATAAATTCCCTGGCTTGGTCATGAGTTGATGGGTAATGACGTTTATAGGTTACTGTCATTTAATTGGAATTTAATTGTATTTATGTATGCACTGTTCATAAGTTCATAGTCAAAGGAAATAAACAAAGGCTTGTCCATAACTGGACTTGAACTTGAATCATTAGATTGGGGGGTACATCTTACTTGTGTGCCATTTCGACCATTCTCCTTTATGAGACATGATTATAAGAAGTCATACCTAGTCACTAACAGATCACCCAATCATCAATGAAACTATAAAACCACAATTAAGATCATGACAACATCCAAATGAAGAAACATATTTCATCAAAATACTAAAAAACACTATAATGAAAGATATTTAAAAAGGGGAACTTTGTTTTTGATAAATATGTCGGGGATAAACTAACAAATAAAAAAGGCCTACTGTCCTTATTTTCAAGAAGGTGTCACTTAAAAATTTATCCTATGAAGACTTAATCATTGGAAATGTAATGAAAGTGTCAGGCTTGTCATAAGCGCTTTGAGCAATATTTCCTAATGAAGGAATCACAACCATACACACAAGAAAACTCATGCTGCACATCACAGCTCCAATGTAAGCTAACTAAAGCTATTCCAGTTCTTTAAATTACATTGTTTTGATTGGAAAATGATGGGACTCATGGATATGTGACACTAAAATTGTTTTCATTGATACTTTCCTAATCAGGGACTAATATTATTAGACTAATGAAATTAATGAGTGGGCTCACAGGAGCCCTTTGATTCTTTTAAGTTGCAAGATGGTGGGGTGAGGTTAAAGTGCTTGGTGATTTTTGTTTCAAATGCACAAACTGTGAGGCATCTAGTAGATTTAAGTTTATAGCTTTTACCTCAAATAAATATTTTTCAATGCTCTTGCATAAATAATGCATTGGGTAGTTTGTCTTAGTTATCCATGGGTCAAAATTCTGACATTACGTGTGTGTATAGTGCCACTGATGAAGAGCTATTCCCCTTAGTCATTTTACCCCTAGAATTCAGGTGCAGCACTGCTGTACTGTCTTGCAGTGTCATCCATTGCTGTACATAGCTCTACAGTCCTTTACATGTATTTTTGACTTAACTCTCATTGCCTGAAATTTCTCAAAATTAATGCTTATTTTACCAGAGGCAGTTATAGCACCCCAGGGTCATGGGTGCAAGGTTACTTTGTCTTTGAAATCTTAGTCTGGTACTGACAAAAGGACTATCCCACTGGAACATTTATAAGTTTGTGGAAGAATTTTATGGTCTCTTATATGCAGATTGTGCTGAAATTGATCCTCATTATTTCATTATTGTTCCTCACCAGTAAAATACTGGCTGTATGCCTTGTTGGGTACCTTTGCGGAAGTGTTTCCAGAGCACATGATTGGCCATTCAGATCGTCTTGTTTCTATTTATGTCAATGTTCTCAAGTCAGAGGTAATGTAGCTCTTTCTTATTTATTTTATTAATCTACACATGTTGATTTGAGTTTATTCTGTCTTGAAGAACTTTGCAGTTTTGAGAAAATTCTCTTGTATGGATTGCTGTGATGTCCTTGTTGTTATCCTTAGCCTTACAAGTGGTTATTGATATTGAAATTACCATTTTGTGCATTTTGTTAACAGATGATGAGTAAGACCAAAAAGCCTGACATGCTGGTGATTGGTGGGTTGTTTACGAGGTTTGACATCCTACCTAACAAACTACACACAGTCTATGGAAGAAGGTTGGTTGTGGTTCTTAGCAGAGAAGTTAACTTGTAATAAGACAGGGAAAAAATAGCTCACAGCTTACAGGGTCCTCAAGTGAGAAAGGTGGTGCTATCTTCTGTTTATTCACAAGTGACAACAGAGCAAAATACTGAAAAAACAGAGCATCTTCGACTGCATATTTATTACTATCTACTAACAACAACAACAACAACAGACGGTGTACTTGGTCTCCTCCTACTACACATGCTCCTACTACACATGTAATCCAAGTGTACTCGCATGACACTTTCCCCACACTAAAAATGTTGTCCAACCCAGACAACAATGTAATGTCAGTCAAAGCCAACTTTTAGAATGTTCAAGATGCACTATCTATAACATAATAACTGAAATATTATGAAAGGTGTTTGTCATCGTGGTTTCAAATGATAGCTGAGTTAATCTTTTGTCTCACGATTGAGTCACAAAGATGTGGATTGCAACGTTTCAACCGCTATACTGCTGGTCTTCATCAGGTGATGGTGTCGACTGGCTGTGTGTGAGCATAAGAAGCACCGTGGCTGGTCGTGATTGGTGCGTTTCGATCCTCGCTTAGGCTGTTGTTGATTGGAGGATTTTGATCCTTTTCGTTTAGACTAGAAATTGTTCCCTCAGCGGTCTGCTTTGGTACTGATCGGCTGTTGTGTTGTTTGATCGTGGGCATCCACGTTTCAGGAATTTCAATTCCACTGTCCCTGTTAATGTTGTTAGGGTGAAGTCTTATGTGAATAGCCTCTTTAACCCTACGGGTGTAGCAATGTGGGTCTCGGTCAATAAATTTAACTTCGTCCCAGAGCGGATAATGTCCGGTCGCGTTGCTATGTTCTGAAACAGCGGAGGATTGGGTTTGAGCAAGCCGTATGTCTCTATCGTGTTCCTTAATCCGTTCATGCATAGATCTTCCCGTCTCTCCAATATAAACCTTACCACATTCGCAGGGAATCTTGTAGACTACTCCATCTTGTTTTACTGGATTGACAATGTCCTTAGGTCGCACTAGGTGTGATCTAAGAGTTGTGTCAGATCTGAAAACAGTCCGTATGCTTTGTTGTTGTAGGCAACGGCAAAGAGCCTCTGATGTGCCTTTGATGTATGGCAGAACCACAGTAGATTTAATTTCGGGTTCAGGTTCTTTAGTGGTTGTTCATCCCTTGGTTTTCGTGAGATTTTTTACAAACGAAAATGGATAACCATTGGAAACAAGGACCGATGAGAGGTGTTTCTTTTCATGAGAGATAACTGATGGTTTTGTTATGAGGTGTTTAGATCAATCGTACAGGCACTTGACAATACCGTGTTTTACAGATTGTGGGTGGTGTGAATCATACGCTAGGTACTGGTCAGTGTGTGTAGGCTTTCTGTAAACACTGGTAGAGAGGTATCCATTCGAATCCTTGATGATCAGTGTATCAAGGAAGGGAATTCACAGACTTCACCCTAACAACATTAACAGGGACAGTGGAATTGAAATTCCTGAAGCGTGGATGCCCACGATCAAACAACACAACAGCCAATCAGTACCAAAGGGGACCGCTGAGGGAACAATTTCTAGTCTGAATGACAAGGATTGAAATCCTCCAATCAACAACAGCCTAAACGAGGATCAAAAGGCACCAATCACGACCAGCCATGGTACTTCTTATGCTCACACACAGCACACAGCCAATTGACACCATCGGCTGATGAAGACCAGCAGTATAGCGGTTGAAACGTTGCGATCCACATCTTTGTGACTCAATCGTGAGACAAAAGATTAACTCAGCTATCATAATAACTGAAGTTCTTGGGGGTCTTCTGAGTCTGCTGGACCATTTAGGGCCTGGCCCATTCTTACCTGGACAACTTTTTGGGACGTTGCTTGTAGGGTCAAGGTTGGTCATCAGTTCTGTTGGCTCCTTTAGGGTAGTTTCCTGTTAAACACCAATGGTAGGTGCATTTATGGGACAAGAATGTGGTACTGTTAGGCTTGATTCCGTTGGTGCTGCTCCTGTGTAGAACTGGTCTGCACTGTCTCGGCCTTGGTAATTCCACTACTGATTGTGATGAACTACTTTGGACCTGGACCACAGACTCCACTGAATGCGATACATAACGTCATTGAACTGTGCATGTGGTCCTTTCTGATGTCTGGCCAATTTGGGAGAAATCCCTTTGTTCTCTGTGAGTTGTACAGCCATACCCAATCTCATAGCATCTTCTCATCTCTTCATCTGCTCACTGGAATACAGGAAGTGAGTGCAATCAAAGTCATGCACTATTGCTATTCGATGTCCCTGCTGTTGTGCATACTTGGTGTGAGACTGAAAGCTTGCTTCCTCCTGGGGTCCGCTTCAGTTGAGGGGCACACGCATCTCTCTACCTAACATCAGTGTAGAGGGAGTGTCGTTGGTGGTCTCATGAACTGCAGTTCTGTCGGACATCAACAATAATGGGAAATGCCTATCCCAATCCTTCTGCTTAGGGTCAACGAAACTGGAGAGCTGGGTTTTGATGGCACACTGTAGCATTCAACAATTCCATAGTACTTGTCTTTTAAATTCCCAAGATCTTATAAACTGAACACCAAAGAGGGAGGATTCAAAATTATGCCCTTGATCTGATTGCACTTCAAGAGCATTGGTGACTGTGGCTGCTCCATGTAAGGATGGGGATAGCCTTCTGGCCACTTCAGGGAGTAGTCCATTGCTATGAGCAAGTACATATTGCCATCAGGATACTCACACAGTGGTCCTAGAATATCAATAGCCAGATGTTCTATTAAAGCACCCACTGTATATAAGGGTAGCAGTGCTTGGGGTCTTGCCCACAGGTCACAGGACCTACACTGCTCTTCTACATCTCACCTGCAGCCAACCCAGTAGAACCTGGAGCTGACTTTCCTGAGTGTCCTGCTTATCTCAAGGTGGCCACCCATGACAGTATCATGGAGTTGCCAAAATACATCTGGTATAAGTGATTTGGGAAACACCAATTGCAAAACTGTGGGTTGGCTGCCCGTGGTTTCCCAAGGCCTACAGAACACATCATTGGTCAGGAACAGTGAGTCCCACTGAGCCCAGCAAGCCTTTGTGGTTGGACTACTAAATGAGACTGTTTTCCAGGATGACCATTCTTTAAATAACTTCCAAGGGATGATGGGGCCAATTGCTCTATTTCCAGGTTGTGCTCCCACTTAATCCTTCTCTGACCTCTCTTTCTTTCCTAACAGTGGTACAGCTAACTTAGGGTTCTTGTCACTGCAATTTCCTTCTTCACTATGGTGTTCACTGTGGCAATTGGGTGTTGCTTCCCTTTGTGTGATATGCACAATGTCTCCTAACTGTTTATCAATGTCTTCCTGGCATTATCAGGTTCTGCAGCCAGTAGAAAAGCATGGCCTGTGAGGTGAGGTATCTACATTCTTATGGCCCCTTCCTGAGTGATGTTCAACAGTAACAATTGTCTTGCTGCAATTTCTCCAGTCAAGAGGTGAACTTACCATCAGGATTTTGGAATCTAAACAGCCATCGCAGGGCAGAGTGATCCGTTTGAACTGGAAACTTTCTCTCATAGATATTGAATTGTCTTTACAACAGCCAACGTTCCTGGCGGGTAGCACAGTAGTTTCTTTCTGGCACTCTCAAGCACAGCTGAAGTATGTAACAAGAGGCTGCAATTAGCCTAAATGCGGGCTTGCAAAAAACAGTATTGTATCCCTAATTTAGCGCTAAACAAAAGAATAGAGAGAAGTCTGTCTTTCTTACATCAGACGCACTGCGCTTAGCTTGTGTTGGAGTCTATTTCTTTAGACCCCTATCAACATATAGGCTCTAAAATTACAAAATTGCTTCACAGCTCAACCATTGAGAACAATAATTATAACGCTAAATATTTCTAAAAGAAGAAGAAAAAGAGAAACAAAAAAAAAAGCCCGTGATACATGTGTCAGAGGAAGGACAATGACTTCTAGGCCACAGAGGTTCATCGTAATGTAATATGATAAAAATAGTGTATTGATTCCAAAACAGCTAATTAAGCACACTTGTTTTCGCTTTGATGGATAATTGTTTCAGAAAGATGTAGGATTTTTTTGCATAAATGTTAATGGAGTCTTGGTGAAATGTGAGGAGAAAAATAATCAGCAGAGTGAAACTGTTTACAAATACTTCAATCCAGGCTCATTTGAAACATGAGAAAGGAACGTTTCTGCGGTCAGTTTCAAGTCATGCAAGTAAAAACTAATCGCTTATCATTCAAAAACTAATGTCCAGAAATTGAGATATTGTGGAAAAATAGTAAATAAACTACCTGTCAAAGTCTCAGAGGTTTGTGATATCCCGTACTTGAGTTATTAAACAAAATGTACATCTCAATGGAGGGACACGGGGAAACATGGCAGTCCATCTGGAGTTAAGTTTGGTCATGTTAAAACCTTTCTTTTCGCAGTTAAACTTGCAAACATTCGTATAGACTCTTCTCTTAACATATTAGTTGTTCAGACTTCAAAGACACAAGGTGTATCAACTTTTTCCAATACATGACAACAGGCATTATTCTTGCTGTTGTGAGTTGTTATTTTTAGTTAGCGCTTGCGCAGAAACGCCGGAAGTGAGTTTTGTGGATGAAACTCAACGATGACAAAGAGGAATAAAAAGAAGAACAGATGGCATTTTAAACCTTGGACGTTCTTCGAAGCCCGAGTAATAAAGTGTTCCTCTCCAGTTTGCTTGAGGGAAAGCACAGCTCCAATGCCTATGTCACTGACATTGGTGTCAATGGTCATCAGATGTTGGGTAGGCAAGATTGGGAGTAGTAGTTAGCACTTCCTGGAGGCAATGGAAGGCTCTGCCACAATCCTTGGTACAGAGGAAGTTTGTTCCTTTTTCTGTCAGCTGATGAATTGATCAAGCCATGCAAGCAAATGATGGCACAAATTGGTGGTAATAGGTGCGAGGAAGCTGCACAACTTGGCATTCTTCGGTAATGACCAGGCCTCCCCCGCTTCAGTTTTGCTGGTTCAGCCTCAATCTCTTGTTCATTTACTATATGACCCAGGAATGTGACATGGCATTGGAAACAAGATGCATTTGTCCAGGTTCAGCTTCAGGTTTCCTTGTCTCAGTCTGCCTCTCCCTTAAATCTTTCTGCATGTGCAGTGACACCAGTAAGGTAAACAGGTGATGGCATGTCCCCCAGCGCATTGTCCATCAGTAGGTAGTGGGTGCATTGTA
>JAEMWC010000376.1:270000-307500 GCA_016490735.1 Pachyseris speciosa
ATTGAAATGAAAATGGGATATAGCAATTATTATGATGAAAATGCTAGAAAATTGATTTTTTGCAAACATGGTTTCAGGTCAATTTAAGTCGCTATGAAGTACCCAGAGGTAGGTGTAAATCAAGCCTGTTTCTGATGCAATGCCTCGTGTTCCCTACTTACTCATTAACATTATGTGCCACTGCAAAAAGTGGCCCTCCAGTCCAATTGTATACAAGATTTAAATTTCACCTTCAGTTAGTTATTATGCCTTTAGACAGCACTTTTTCTGACCGACACTTTGATAAGAGTTTACCATTTCTTTGGTAATCAGTATACACTGTAGTTAATGCTGTGAATCTTAAATAGGTTGGCATCATTCAAGGATTGAATGATGATAATCAGAATTTTATTTTGATGATTAACAACCTAAAGTTGCCGGGAGAATTGTTCTCCATGTGGAAGTTCGCAGACAACACAACTGTTTCGGAGGTGGTGCCAACTTCTGGGGAAAGCTCTTAACAGGAAGCTGTCAATCACATTTCTACTTGGTCTCACAATAATCTCTTCCAGTTAAACCCGACCAAGTGCAAAGAGTTAGTTGTTTTTTTTAGAAAACCCCACCATCCCATGGCCCGATTAAGGTGGACGGCGTGCAGTTTCAGAGGGTATCTTCTGCTAAAGTCCTAGCGGTTACGATCAGTAATGACTTGAAATGGAACGATCACATGGATTCTATCACCTCCAAAGCCTTTTGAGTCAGTTAAAGAGAGCCAGCATAAGTCCTGGTGACCTGTTAGCTTTTTATTGTAGTGTCATTAGATCAGTGCTAGAATTCTCATATCAACTATTCCATCGTAGTCTCCCTAAATATTTGTCTGATGACATCGAACGTATTCAGAGGTGCGCCATGCGAATAATCTTACCTAGTTTATCGTACTGTGAGGTGATGGATAAGGCCAGAGTTTCGACACTCTCAGAGAGACGTATTGAACACCACAAGCTGGCTAATCTGCTACCTCCTATGGCCAGTTCCCATGCTTGGTATCTAAGAAATAAGAGGCGTTTTAATACTCCAGTTTGTTGCACCGATCGTTTTATGAACTCTTTTATTATTAGCCACGCGATGTAAATAACTTTTAAACACAATTGTAATTAACCATTTTTTTATTGTAATTTTTATATTGTACGTAATTCAGTCCTACGACTGTAATGTTTGATGTTTTTAATAAATGAGTCTACTACTACTGGTTAGATTTTGTTCCCAAGTGTTCCCTCTCCAGCAATGTCTCTACCTTGGGTGATCAGCTCACATGATCAATCAGCAGAAATGAACTCAAAACTGACAGGGTGTTGGACTAAATCTGTTTTGTTTGCATTTTGAGGCAAGAAATTTTTTTCTTGATTGATGGTGAAATAATTTTTAATGGTTAAAGTGGTACTATGGTGAAAATGGCATCTTTCCTATCTAAGCCATTTTAAAACATAAACAAGTAGTATGTATGAGAACAAAAATTATGTTTACTGTTTTCAAATATCACTTAGTTCCAGAGATATTCAAGTTTTTAAAATATGCAAATTAGCCAAGTGATGACATCATACACTCAACCAAATTTTGATCAAATATGATGAAAAAAGATATCTCAGCCAATTTGTATCTGAAAGGTATGATTCTTTGCAGTAAGATTCTACTAAATGTGCTCCACAATACAAGCTTTACAGTTTTGTTACCATGGCAACATACTGGATTCCAGAACTCCCCAATATTAAAGGCTTTTCTGGCCACCTTTAACGTTCCATTTTGATATTTACTAATGGTGCGTCACATGCATGATCCAGCAAGCATATAAATATGTTAGCTCGAGGTCATGGCCTCATTTAATGTTTTTTGACCTGAAAATCACTAACATATTGAAATCAAGTGGGTGGGGCCTGGAAAAGAGTGAGTTGCCATGGGAACATAATTTTTTATAGCTGTAGGTGTGTTTCCTATAGAACTATTAGCCTACCAAGTTTCAATGGTCTGTGCTGTACATTAACAGAGATAGCTCTATTTATATACTTGATATAATATTGGGTTGAGTGTATGACGTCTTCAGTAATCTCATTTGCATATTTTACACATTTTTCAAACTTAAATATCTCCGGAACTAATGCAGAAATTTGCAAACGGTAAACGGCATTTTTATTCTTTCATGGACTTCTATGTGATACACCTATAATATCAAGGGGTAAAAATTTGATCATAGTACCACAAACTAACTGTTTGTGTAAAAATCAATGCAATTAGGTAAAATATACATACCTCTTACTAACCAAGTTCAAGGTCTGTACTGTAAGTTATGGACCAAGTTTTTTCCCTTTGATTTATGGTCCAAGCGCGAAGCGCGCAGGCCATAAATTAATGGGAAAAACGAGGATCTGTAACTTACAGCACAGACAGAGAAAACGAGGTTAGTAAGATATTTATTATATCTCTGAGGTTAATCAGGCATGCAGGAATGAAAACTTAGTTGAAGTCAAGTGGGCCGTACTGTGGAATATGCCCCGCAAAATTGACCAATCAAAGCGCCTGTACTAAGTGAGAGATATAATAAAATCAAATAATACATTGAGCAATTTTCATTAATCTACAAGTAAGCTATAATAAGCAGGGCCTACTTGTAGTGGAGAACAACAGTAATATTATTGGTGTACGAATTTAAGCTACTGTTTGAGGATTCTTCAATCAAATAAGGTAAAGAGTGATACCAGATATTTTGTTTTATAGCCGGCTTGTCTCTCTTTGCAAAACATGCTGCTCAGTTCAAGGAATACATTGCTAAAGACTATGAGGTTAGTACTGGTAACTGTTTGAAGTATCAGCAGGTATCTGCCACTCCATTTCTCATTATTTGTCCACAATTGGATGCCTGCAGTAGAATGTCACCATGGTGTTTCCCAAGCATAATGGAACCTGGTGCTGAATTTAGGGTAGAGAGGTGGTAGAGAGGATAAGTGGTGTCAAAAGTACTGCTTGAATTTCACTAGCTTATTGGATTTGATATATTTTCATTTTGAGAGGTATTACTTTGGTTTAACTGGAAGCCTATGAATAGTTGTTTTGGTTAGTTAGTTATATATTTACATTCTCAGTACCCTCTTTATCTTGGTATGTGTGGTGGTTTGAGGGGAAAACATCACAACAAAAATATAGCATCCTATTTTTGTGGTTGTGGCAACGTCTTGAATATGTGTATGAATGTGTCCCATAACAATATTTTACAATAACTGTCACAATTCTTGCACACTGATTGGCTAATTTTTATCATAAGTAAGAGTACAGTCAAATAAAAGTTTAATTTATGCACAAATTTGTAACAAGATGGAGTAAGATGACATGCAGGACTTTTTTGTGCTGTAAACTTAAGTTTTGTGGTTGACATTGTCTGGATGAAAGAGCTAAAATTATCATATTCTGAACTCACCTCCTACATGTATGAAGAAGCTCCTGAAAATTAAGCAACTGCAAGAAAGACAAGCAGGTTTCTGAACTGAGCAGAGATGGGTATCAAGAAATTGTTTGAAATGCTGAGTCCAAAGGCTCTAAAAGAAACATACAAACATCTTAAAGCAGTTTGTGTCCTGTTTCTTTCAAAAAAATATTTAATTGACTTCTTGTTTTAACAAAAGTTTCCCAAGCAACAAGAAAGTCCTCGTAACTGTTCATTAGACATTGAAGTACCTTCTGTTAAGTTTCCTGACTGGTGCTCTGAGCGTGAAGTAAACAAAAAAACTTACTTGTAATGACTGAGAAGTAAACATAAACGTTATACATCTATACAAAGCTAGATCATATTTTGAATCTGATTCAACTTTCTGCAGCAAGTGAAGATTTTAATTTGTGCGATACATTGGCCTCATGTCAAACTGTCAACTTTTTGGCCAGTGAATTAATTTCATAGCTGTTGTAACTTGCTGATCAGTTGAGAAAGCAAAAAACCTACTGACAATATGTTCATGTAAGTCTGAATATGCTTCGTATGTTTACGGCTGTTTAGGGTGCCTTTTCTTGTCATTTAAACCCGGCATTTGACCATTATTTTTGCAGTTTTGTTATTATAAACAAATTGGCGTCACTTTTTATGCATCTCTCCTCTTATTGATGACCAATTTTGTCATAACATGGTCAAAGTGCAGTCACTTTGACAATGTTATGCAATTCGTCATCTATAAGAGGACAAACTCATAAAAAACTGATGTCAATTTGTTAAACAGATATATGACTACGGAACTAATATTAACTTTGTAAGAAGTAATTCTCTCTTGTATCTAGGATATATATGAAGCATTTTATCACTGGTGCAAGCACAACAACCAGGACACAAGCTATGCTGGATATTC
Source organism: Pachyseris speciosa (assembly GCA_016490735.1). Classification (NCBI taxonomy): domain Eukaryota; kingdom Metazoa; phylum Cnidaria; class Anthozoa; order Scleractinia; family Pachyseridae; genus Pachyseris; species Pachyseris speciosa. The sequence continues at coordinate 274,362 of JAEMWC010000376.1, forward strand.
AGCTATGGAAACTTTTCTGAAGCAGGTATTGAGATGGCTTCATTCACATAAATTACAACAGAAATAACTGATAAAACAAGACATGCTACCTTAAAGGGGCAGTGTCATGGATGTTAGTAAAACTCTGGAAATCAAAGGGGGCCTGTTTGTTGATGGCAAATGGAAAACAAATGCCAAATTTTCTTCAAAATGTCAATTATTAGCTCACAGAAACTGTTCTCACACTTAACCAAGATGTAAATGAATGATACAACAACATGAAAATGTTGGGCTGATGTTGTCAAGTTCTTCCTTTGCATCTTGAAATTGGTTAACTTGTTGTGGCCCAGTTTTTCTTTTAAAATTATTTTATTTGATTTCATCTCACTGGTGATCCAGAAGCAATTGATACCACATGAAAAAAGACACTGAAAATTGATTAGCAAATTTAGAATAAAATATGGCATAGTTCCTATGATACTGCCCCTTTAAGCAGTACTTGTTTTTACCTCAACCAATGACTCACCGATGAAGACATGAATTATGAGTTTGAGTTTGATCATGAGGTATTTGAATGTGGCCCCAGATGTGCTCAAAGAAAGGATAACTCTATCCAGCAGATAAGTCACTTAAAGTGCACCTAAACCCCCCAATTTTTTTTGCTAAAATAGATCTTTGCACCTGTTTGAAATGCATTGTGCCTTTTTTTTACCAAATCTTGACTAGTTATTTTGACTTTTCTAGATTTGGTAAAAAAGGCGCAATGGTTTAGGTGAACTTTAATCCAGCAGGTAAAATATATCAGTTACAATACAGGCATTTTATCCACTGAATAGTGAATTATCCGCTGGATAGAGTTATTTGCTCTTTGAACAAATGGGGCCTGATCTAAGGACTGATACCTGAAGGGTGAGTGTGTGAAAGCTGTTGAGCAATACTTTCATCATATTTAATGTTATTGTAGTTAGTTTGCTCTCTTTTACTATGGCATTCTTAGAAGTTAGCATGATGAATAATATTGATTTGCAGATGGCGGAGCACTTTGTATCAAGAGGTGGAGACAAATCAGAAATGAGTATGTTTAAGGTAAGGTACTTGCACGTGGATGATATGTTATTCAATGTTACTCAGTACCAGAGTTTGGACTTTTTGTTACTTTAAATTCACAGAGGAACCCGTGGTCCAATCACTGTAATAAATGTTAACTAGGATATTTAGTCCACATCATGAACTAAATCAGTATGCATGAGCTACTTGACTGAAGTATTAGTTATTTGGCTAAGACCGAACTGTTCATTAGCCTTCTAAACTAAGCAACAGTGGTTTTAGATAACTTCTGTAGTAACCACCAGTTTGTAATACTATTTGCTGCAAATCTACCAGTCTTTTCCTGTTTTCTTTTTACAAGTATGGTTATTATACATGTACCAGTATATCTTAACTTGAGTGGCATGCCTTGAGACTAGAGGTTCAGAACAACACACCTTCACTATGAGGAGAATGTACACTGTACCTTATTATCTTATATGTTTTGAATACAGTGCAGCCATGTTGACTATAAATGTACTGTTTTTTATGTCCCAAGATGTTTTGTGTACATTACTTTTCATTCATGCATACATGACGTCATCCCCCTCTTTTTGAACTTTGACATGATAAAACAATTGGATCGGTTAAAGCAACATGTACTAAATCATAACAGTCTATTCACTTTAAATAGTGGCTTGTTACAGTCAAATATACTACCTCAAAATATGGGAATGTGACTGAACAAAACATGAAAAGAAGACTAGTATCATAGGGCTATGGTTGAATTTCTCTAGTGTAAATGTATGTGTAGTGACCACTTTCCACCAAAGAGCACTTTAAAGTGATCTGTAATGAGAAGATTTTTGGTGTAACTCTTACTAGTTATTGGGTTAACTCCACAACATTATACATTAGGTGTTGTTGTGGTTATTTCACTTAACAGGGCTGTGCACTTGCAGTGCCCGGGAGCCTCTGGCGACTTACTTATGCCTTTGGGTGACAAAGAAGTCTTAGGTTTTGGACAAATTTTAAATGCTGGGTAAACTAGATTTCAAAGGTTCAGAGTTGTGGGCTCCCAAAAAATTTTCCTTAGAGCACAATCTTGATGACTACTTGTCTTCTTTTTGCAGTTTTTTATCAAGAAATTCCAATCCATTATTGATTCTGGCTCCAGTGATACAAGACAAACATCTATTGCAATACGAGGCTATGGTTACTTCTCCAAGGTGGGACTATTATTTAAGTAGAAGAGTTAGATGTGATAACTCTGTTGCAAAAATAGTCAGAATTCTGGTAGAAAGATAATTAACAATTATTCTACGAGGGCGTGCTGGATATGAAGTGATAAATAACCAACGAGGCGCGTAGGGCTGAGTTGGTTATAATCTTTCATATCCAGCGAGCCAGAGTAGAATAATTGTTTTATTAAAAACTCTATGACGCATAATTGAGAATCTGAACAAAAAAAAGTGGAAGAAAGGAACTTGGAGAAAGAGAAAACCGAAAAAAAGAAACATTTTTCCATAACATGACTAAACAAAAAGGGCGTGAAAACCTTTGCTACGTTTCCGAGCAAAGTTGAATGAATTCAATGAAACTGTCCAAGAATAACGTTGAAGCTTCACTTTAGGGTCCTTTTTGGAAAAAAAGTACAGACTAGTTTATTTGCTCTGAATGGTTGTAAATGGCCAGCAGTTTGGTAAAGTACATGTATTCAATCATTGCTCAAAGAGGGTGGAACGGTGTTAACGAAGATGTACGAGCCGAAGGAAGTGAATTTGTAATCCATCAAAAACAACAGCACCGTGGGCGAATTTCATCGAAATGAAGGCACAATTTCAATTTGTTTTGATGGACTGGAACATTAGGGCCATTTATACGGGAGAAAATAAGACGCGTCTTATGTAAGACGCGACTTAAATAAAACGCGAACTGATCGTATAAATGGTACAAAATAAGCGTTCGCGTCTTATTTAAGTCGCGTCTTACATAAGACGCGTCTTATCTTAGAACAGGGTTTTCAGCTGTTCTTATTTTGTCCGCGTCTTAATTAAGACGTGAACTTCCTCGTATAAATGGTTTCGCGTCCTAAATAAGACGTGAACTGCAAGTGCGCTTGCATAAAAACAACAGAAACATGAGCTTGTCTTATGATTAGATAGCGCAATTGGATGCAAAGCTTTGCAAAAGATGGCCGGGAGAGCCAAAAGTGAATTCAGCACCTTCCTTCTTTAACCAGCCATCAGTCGCACCAATCCGTATATCGCTTTCTTCCGACTCTTCTCGGATTTCTGTTGATTTCTTTGTATGCTACGGCGTGGTCTTCATAAGAAAAAAAATCTCTGAGAAATAACAGGACAGCACGCTTTTGTTTCTTGCTACAGCGTTCCATCTTGGCGGGTAAGTGAGGCTGTATCAAAAATAAGACGCGAACCATTTATACGAGATCTTCGCGTCTTATGTAGGCCGCGAAGGTATAAACGGTACAGTTCGCGTCCTATTTAAGTCGCATCTTAGATAAGACGCGTCTTATTTCCTCCCGTATAAATGGCCCTATTGTCTCACCAGACCTGGTTGGAAACAAGATATATCAGGGATAAGCAAGACAAATGTCCAGGTTATGCTTCAAGAAATGGCTTATAGAAATTTGTCTCGATACGTGGAACAAAAACTGGAACCGCGGCCGAACAGAACAAAAACAACAAGAACGGCAATTCTTCTCATTTTTTACAAAACATGATATCTGTAACCGGAAAGTTTGGAGCTGTTGATTGATACGTTGCACTGAGTGCAGGTCAGAACACTTTTAATGTGTGTTAATTTTTGAAAAAGTGTCACTGATCGCTGGAAAGATTTTCAGTAGTGGATTATTGCTGCAGATTTTAGTTGAAGTTCTTGTTTGTTCAGTTTGTTTTGAATAGACTGGTCCATGAGTATAGTTACAGATTGGTGACGTTGACACTTGTTGTTGAATACATATTTTCAATTTTGTTTAGTTAAGTTCAAAAACTCTTTCGGTATCTCCATAAATAAAAGTATGTTTTGCTATTAGCTAAACATCAACAGCCCGGAAAATTTTTATTAGCGCTGCAAGAAATTTTTTAACACAATCCAAGACTGTTTCTTGTCATTCTAAAACACTCAGCAATGAAAAGTTGAATTCCATTTGTATTTCAGTTCCAGTTTCGAAATTTCTACTCATTAATTCCGCTGCGTGTTTTAATGGCTGCTGTGTCGAGGGAAAATTTTATTGAACTTTCTCTGTTTGCTGAAGCTTTCATTGACCATATAAGGTAGTGCAGGTATATGAGCTGAGAGCCTGTGTCTGGCTAGCCAATGAAAATGCTGGAAATCTGATAGCCTTAGTTCAGTTTTTAATAATACATGTTATTCCAAAATGGCGGCCAATTTATTGTTCTTTTGTTTGCATGTTAATTAGCCCTCTTTGCCTCATTTTCACTTCAAAATAATTCTTTTGTATTTTGTACACGTTGACAAGGCAAAGAGGGCTAATTAACATGCAAACAAAAGAATAATAAATTGCCCACCATTTTAGAATAAGGTGTATTTGGGTTGGCCGTCCTGACCTTGTGACATAAAATGAGTCCAGATGTATGCTCTTTTTAGCAGAAATATCCAAAAGAACCCAGTGTTGTGATAAAACAGAAAGATGTTAAATTTTAAGCTCAGAAATGAAAAGAGAAAGATCAAATCTGTGTATCACTAACTGTTAAGCTTGGGAATGAAATGAGAAAAATCATACATGACTTTGTTTGATTTACGAGTATAGACAGAATAAACATTCCATCTTTAACTGGGTTGATCTATGCCTTTCTCAGAATGTCAGTTCAACTCTACTTAATGTATCACTTTATGTCAATGTGCCAACAGCCTTGCAAATTGTTTATGAAAGCAGAAGATGTGAAGTTCATGTTTAGTGAGATGATGCAGAGGAGTGAGCAGATTTATCTCAGGTGAGCTACCATATTGACTAACTGATTGTTAACTTTCTTATACATTTCAAAATGTATTTGTGATGCTATTGCAAAACTGGAAATTGAGCCAACAAATAAGACAGTTGCAATATCACTTGAGCAATAGTGGTGGTGAGTATAGCAGTAGTAGATGCAAGTCTTCAGCCATTGTTTGTTTGTTTTGACAAGTTAATGACAATGGGAAGTCTACAAAACTTGGTAGCCCACATCGACCAGTACCTCAGCCACCTACTGAAGAGTGAGTTAAGGTGATACGCCCGTACACTACCCACTGGATCCATTACAATGCTACATGTAGATATGCTACATACCTGCATTTTCATCACTTGGGCCTGGCCAATCCATGATGCCCTTGCAGCATGTCTATTTCTTCTTTGATCAAACTCAATCTTTTTTTTCATTGTGGTGACAATCCTGCAGCTCTGTATGTTGACATGTGCCACTGCAAGATTAATGACAATTCAACTGCCTGTGAAGAGAACAATATACAATCCAGACCGGGTAGAAGCTATAGAACACCTATCTGTAGTCTATAGGTTGAAAAGCCCCACTTTTATTATAAAACACTCAACTGCACCTCCATCCTGGACAGAAAGAGACCATTTGACATTTGGTGGAGCTGTTTCAACACTGAATTTAGTTGGAACATTCTCTTTTAATCGCCAACAATTGGTGTACAAGCTCAACAACACAAACTGTAGGGTAGGGAGGGTGTAATTGCGAACACAGGCACACCACAAGCCACTTCAGCCAGTCATTCTATACTCTCCTTGAAGAAAATGATTTCTCTCTTACATTGCATTCCCAATACTTTTTGTTCCTTGTAAAGACAAGACGAATTGGTGGAAGACAAAGTGCAGCATCTCCCAAGCTTTTTAGAGGCCTTGTCGTGTATTGTTCAGGAGCTAGATGAGGTTAGCACCCTTTTGTCTTGTTAATGCAACATATATAAGTTAAGTTTTTGTGTTTTAGATTGTTGTTGAAAGTGTGCACTTATTTCATCATTGGCTCATACAGATTTCTGACTCCGTCCTTGCCTCCCTGGAGAGACTAGTGGTGGTGTTATTTAACAATTTCACAAGGTTGGCCAAAGGATCAAAATTACTCTGCTGTAAGGCTCTTGTCAGAGTGCTGTTCAACCTCTCTGCTAAGGGTGCGGTTCTGAGGAGATTTCTGTCAGAAGTAGGTAAGTGAATTATTTGAAGTGTAAAATTTGAAATTATAATGGCACTGATTTGTATGATTTTCCTCACATATTGTGGAGTCTTTTAACTTGTTTTGTATAAAATGATTGGGTGGTGCATGGCTTGCCGGCATGATGTCATTTATGTATGCAAGTGTCACCTGGTGCCATCATCAATAACCTGTACAGTACTCCCCACCAATGAGAATAAACAAAGCCTCTGCTATGTTATATAGTTAAAGTTCTTTGTTATGTTGTGTCTTGCCCTTTGCTTGTATCACTGCACAAATCATACATGACTTTGACCTGTTGTTTGCAGTTTACCAGGGCCTCATCAGAACATGTTCCCATCCAGTTGCATTAGATGAGGTATGTATTAGTCACATGGGACTAACTAACACTTGGCAAAAAGTCATGTATACAACCTTTGGCTGTATCTCTGGTTTTTATTTGATTTCCCTTTCTATAGTATGTAATGTGTGCACATCTGTCACAGAAACCGAGCCTTTTAGTAAATGACAGGTTTTTCAGTTTCACTGTTCTGTATATGAACATATACAACGAAAGCAAAAGAACAAACTGGTAAATGAAATGAAACTGAACTTGATTAGTCAACTTAATCTTTGGGCTTAGCAGCACTCGATGAATGCACGCTGACGCATGAACCAATTGTTAATTTTATTACATGGATATTTATTTAAGTTTTGGTTCACAATGAATATGTTGATCAGTGTATAACAGCCTGTTAGTTTTGTGAGTGGAATACAATCCTATAGACAATAGATTTATGGGATGATAGCACTGAGCTGAGCATAGGTATTACAGAAAAATGAATTAGTCACATCTTTCTTGTCAATGTTTTCAAGGTAAATGAAATGGTTGTATCAGGTGTTGGTGAGGCAGTGGATACCTTATCCCCCAAAATATCATATAAAGATTACTTGGAGCTTTGGGAATTCCTCTTAAGGAAGGGAAAGTTTAAGGTATGTGTACAGTGGTTACGTTGCCATGAAACTAGAATGCTTTACTTTGTCTTAGTCGTGACACTTTAATAAAACAACTAATAGTGAAGCAAATATTTGCCGTGTTCAGGATGTCAGCTTGGTTGGACAAAAACTGGAACAGCGTGAAAGCATGCATGAGATAGTGTACGATGAGCTGATGAAGGCCATTCTACATATCATCCACAAGCTGAACTTATCTTCCATCAAGGAATCAGCTTCAGAACTAGAGGTATTATTATTATTATTATTGGAAATAAACTTTGGCTCCTAAAAGGTTTTGGTTCAGATGCCAAACCTAGCGAAAGTGCCACCCCCTAAAAAAAAGAATTGCAATAAAATGTTTTAATGTGAGATAATAATTATATCGTTCTCAGAGACATCAAGATTTGTCCTTATACTTAACAATAAGGCTGTGCCCTCATCAGCTATCACGTGATAGAAATCTCGAGCTCATAATCTAATTATTAGATTATGAGCTCGAGATTTCTATCACGTGATAGCTGATGAGGGCGCAGCCTGAATCAGCTATCACGCATAGAAATCGAGAGCGAATAATCTAATTGTTTTAGTATAAATCTACTAGTCGTTCAAAACTAAACAAGTAAATTATCCAAATTCTCCTCACAGACACTTCGAAAACGTGAAGAAGCGGGCGCCATTTTGTTGACAACCGCTACTCACTATCTATCACAGAATAGATAGCGAGTAGCGTAGCCAATCAGAGAACAGCATTCGTGATAGAACGCTAGTAGATTTATATACAGTTAAATCATATTTAACGTAGTTAATGACTAGGAGCAATAGTCACTAGTGTTGTTGGCGTGTTGTTATTTAGCGTTATTGCGTGGTCTTTTTAGCGTTTTTGTAGCGTTCAAGCATTGTTTTTGAGCGTGGGGCGGGTTCGTGGCCAGTGGTTTGTCGCCTCTGTGCAAGCGTATGTCATTGGGTTGCAAATACATCTTTGGGTTTATCCAAATTATGTGACAGTGCCCCTTTAAGTGGTGAGTGATCTTCCTAAGGGGGTGTATGTTCTACTTTATTCACTTTATCATTGTGTTGTTTGGTGGGGTGTGCCCTCTTGCTGCATGTCCTCTGTGTGATCCATTTTTGTAGAGAACGTTTAGCATAATTAAAATTTAACTGCTGTGGCACAGCTAACATGAGTCAGAGACTTTATATTGATGTAACCAATCAACACATAACTCAGACTAACGCAAAATGCCATGTTTTCATTTCACTGCCCAGTGTAACATTATACGCTTAATGTATGGTCCTAAGTTAACGGTAGTTTTTCCATCCAACCCAGGATGAAACCAAAGTAAAGAAAGCTCAAAATAATGATTTTGCTTCTATTTGCTTCTTCATGGCATTTGGTGAAAATGTCCATTCATAGTAGCCCATAAGACTCCAATTATGAAGGACCAGTGCTCCTTTCAAATTTCTTTGTGGCCTTTGCAATGCTGCTTACATTACTAGCACTTACACAGACACTGTCCCAAATCAGACTGGCCTGCTTGTGTCAGGAGAGAGGTGAAACTGGAACTTGTTACCCAGTTCAGCTTGTATCTCCCCAAAGCTTTTCTGCTGTCCCTGTAATTCGTATGATGTACCCTATATTGTCAGGAAGAGTATAGTTCATAAGCCCCCAGCTGCTTCTATATAGGCTTTCTTGTCGTTACCACCTTAAACATTTCTATTCTCTCGTCTTTAAGTTATTATAAATTTCTAGATTTTTGTATTTTTATGTGGTTAATGGCAAAAAAAAAAAATGGAATGGAAATGGAAATGGATAATTGGTGGCCATAACTGTAAACCGTGATTACAGAAGAATTTAGCTTCCTTCTGACATTAGCATTTTCTTATTTTGAGACTTACTTTGCAAAGATATTGACTGTACTATCAAAAATTCAGAAAAAATATTCTTTTGTGAGAAATATCCGAACACTGTATGCAATAGAGTTTTCCCTTGTTGTTGATAGGGAGATGTTTTGCTGGAAGCTGGTCCATCATCACCAATCTCAAAAGAACAAGTCTCTTTGTCTGATCCAGTTGCAGGGCTTCAGCCCAAAGTGCCTAAAGACTTCGTGATTTTCATCAATCTGATTGAGTTTTGCAAGTGAGTTTATGCAGTTGTAAGTAACATCTTGGTTTTGGTGGAGCTAGTTTAAGCCTTATAAAGTTATTCTTTGGTAAACATGTTCCTCAATTTGTGTGAGAGTAAGAGTGCTATCCATAATCTGTTGTGAGACAAAGATGGGGAAAGGTCTAAATAGGATGTGTTTATGGGCTGTTATGCTAAGGGTGATAGTTATTGTTAGTGAGGATAATATTTTGGTTTGGCAATAACTGGCAACATATTGCTATGGGTATCCCTGCAAATAGGGCTAGGATGGTGGGACTAATAAAAGATGCAGTTGCTTAGTACTGCAGAAATAGGGTTGTCAGCTCTGGCTGCATGAAGCACTTCCCTGCCCATTAACTGTTAGATTCTTGACAAGTACGGTAGCTCTGGAACAACGGTTATGGTTCATTTTGATTCATGTTATGTGATCACCTTGCCTTGATAACTATAGACAGTAATTTCATGTTATTGAGTTTAGTTTCCACTCTCTTTAAACTGTCAGCATCTGTAAAGGAGAAAGTGTTAACGAGAGTTCGTTCTTTTCAAAGGTGTGTCCTTCCAAAGTATTCTGTAGCAATGTTTGAGAACTGGATTTATGTGTTTGGTAGAGAAATAATTGTCTTGTCTACGAGGTAAGTGTTTTGCGTTTAAACCTTTCGTCAGGTTTTGATACTTATGTTTGTAAGTATTGTAGACTTAGTTGTTGTGTCTGAAAAGCCCTGTAAAGGAAGACTCAATAAAGGTGTATGTATTGCATGTATGAATGTGCATATATGGACATCATGCCAACTTTTTGCTTTATTAGGTTATTTAACGTCTTTATTGCAAATGGAGGTTGCAAGCATGTCCAATACTGTCGACATGATACAAGTGGAAAAATACGTTTTACATCTCGTACGAGTCAATAACTTGTGTCGATTTGACAGACAGAGTTGTCGAGTGGAAAATGCATCTCATTAGTTCACCCAAGGGTCCGCTTCGAACAGTTGTCGAGTTGTACGAGTCGTACGAGTGGACAAAATTACATGTATTGTCGATTGGAAAAATGCATCTCATTAGCAGAAAGATTAACATGGCGGAAAATCGAAACAAGCGCGCTACACATATGTATGCCTCGTTCTCTAACCCACGAGCAGAAAGAAGCGACGAAGCGTGCGTTACTGGTTTACACCTCGCTCTTTAAACCACAAGTGGAAAAGCGCAACTGGCAGAGACAAGCGCGCTACACATGTGTATGCCTCGTTCTTTAAGCCACGAGCAGAAACAGGCGCGCGTTACTCGTGTAAACAAGCGCGCTAGACATAGGTATGCCTCGTTCTCTAAGCCACGGGCAGAAAGAAGCAACGAAGCGTGCATTACTAGTTTACACCTTGTTCTTTAAACCACAAGCGGAAAAGCGCAACCGGCAGAAACAAGCGTGCTACACATGTGTATACGTAAAAAGCCACGACGCATAAACTGCAATGGAACCACTGCTGACCACTGGACTGCCTGAAGACATCAGTTATAAGCCAAGAACATAAAAGAACACACGAACAAGCCAGAAGGCTATAAGGCTGCCTGCAACCCAAAATATACTAGCAAACACTAACGCTAATGACTCCCATTCCAGTTGCCTTGCAGTCATTCACAGTAGGTGGCTGTCACCTACTGATGGGAGCACAAAGGAATAAACAATAATCCTGCTGAAGTTTGTGTTTCTGAAAGATTGGGAAATCATCATTTCATGTATCTGAAATAGATTGTTGTTCTGTGTTGTGCTGACTCTGATCTGCTATTGCATAGTACAACGAAGAAATGCCATATACAACGTTTTGTTTCAGGTATCCAGTTGTTAGTGGTTTTTACAAACTGCTGGAAGTTTGCATGAAAATCTGTAATGAGCTGTCCTTTTTTAAGGTACTTTAATGAATTCTGCTAATGCTTATTTCTGTTATTAGAACTGTGGAAAAATGTATTTTCAACACCATCGTGGTCATGACAGCTGTACAATACTTATACTTGAATCTGTGGTTTGTAACTAAAGCTACACTGAATACGGTTTTTAGCTTTGATATGTGCACTCACTTACATTTATTTACCAGTAATAAAAAAATGTATCTCTTTATAATTACTTATTTTCGCTTGCACATTGAAATATTTTGTCCCTATTGCTTTTTAAAGAAGTAACATTTGTTTTTTTATTTAGTTATTTATCTCTTATGCCTTGCTTATTTTAATTTTGTAGCACATCAAGGCAGAGAAACCAGATAACAGTGAAGACTTAGATATGGAAATAGTAGACACGTCTGATCGTATGACATGCTTTGTGCTCTTTCGCAAGTTTATTAAAGAGGTGAACTGTTTCTGTTGGAAAAAATGTTTTAATATATGTTTAAAATACTTGAATATTTCTTTTTTGTTGGGTTCCTGATGCAACTTAATAATTACGGGATGTTTCATGTTTATGAAAATCCTATAACGTTTTTGAAATAACCTGTGTCCCGCGCTGGTTTGAAAACATCAACACCCCTTTATTCTTTCATGATCTTTTAAGGCACCACCCGCGTGCCATTGGATCCCTGTGTGCAGCACTCAGTAAGGCGCCTGAGATTGAATTAGTGGGACGCTTTTTCCTTTTGATTATTGGTGTTGCTGTTTTTTTTATTCCGCTCCAAACAATCCATTTGTCTCTTTGCTTTAGGTGATAGGCTGATGGCTTTGTTAAGAGCCCTATAATATGTTGCATCTGTTCTAGTTCAATTTATCCTTGGTTCAATTTTTATTGTCTTTTGTTCTTGTCTATGGTAATGTATGATAATGAGTACAAAACAAAGGAAAATAAAAGTTGAACCAGAAACACATCCAACCATAGGACATTCTGTATATTGGTCGTGAGCCTCTTCAGTCAGGATCACTGCAATATCCTTTCGCCTCTGTGTGGTTACAGGTGCTGATTAGGATGCAGCAGTATAAGGATGACCTTCTTGCCTCCTGTCTGAGGCTTGTTCTTTCTCTTCCCCTTGAAATTGTCAAGCTTGATGTAGCCTCCTTGTTGCCAGCTGTAAAAGTAAGATATGAATGACCGTAAGTTAGACAAGACATTTCTCTGTAACATAAATAGATAACAAGAAATATAACCAGTCCCTCACTCTGAAATACACTCCATATTCATTTTGGAAGAGTTCCACTTTAGCCAGTTAAAAATGTCGAAACATTTCAAGTAGTTCAAAAAAGTTGCGGAAATTATTTCAAGCAGTTAAACCATGTGAATTGTTTTTAAAGTCAATAGTTGATGATATTGAAGGCCCTGAGATGGGCTTAGGCCGCTAGCACCCTAGACCCATCTAACATGGGTGTAAATCCGAGTTGTGATGAACAGTGAAAACTGGGTTGATTTGGTGTCCCTTTTCTCCCTCTTTGAAGATTTCTCGGAAAACTGCGAACTACTCGTAGTTGTAAAGGAACTGCGCCTTGGGTTTCTAAATTGCATCTGTTTTTATCTGCTTTTAGCTTACATTTAAACTTGGTTTGAGTTACACTCCTTTGGCTCAAGCTGGCCTGGACGCCTTGCAGAGCTGGTCGGCTTCTCTTTCTACTGAGGTATTGAAACCCTACCTGAGTGAAATCCTTCCTTGTTTGGATGACTACCTCAAATCTTCAGCTGACCCAAGTAAGGGCAATATTGCATCCCTTGTTTATGCCACTGTTGCAGCATGTTTGCGCCACAAACATAAACAAAGTAAAACAAATGTTTTTATTGTGTTACTGTTGCTGTTGTAATGCCGATGGTAATATACAGTAATGTTATTTCCTTCCTGCAATCAGTTGTCATATCTTTGAATATGAGATTTTTTATGTTGTTTGTTGTGTAAACTCACATTTTCTCTTATTATTATATGTATTTTATGTAGCTTTGATATTTTTTGTAGGTGAAGAGAGCCAGTCTGAAGAGTCCACAACTATTGTACTGAAATCGGCAACCCGTCCTGGCTCACGAGGGAGGAAAATCCCTCTTAGATTGCTGAAAGTAAAGAAAGAGTCCCCCCAGCAGGTGGGTGAGGCTATAACGATGTTCTCCCCATTTTCATGTTTAAAATAGTGGTCATTTCCCCTTTACAGTGTACGTCATTGTGATTACTGTGTTTTTAAATTTCGTTTTACCCCGTGAGGTCGCAAAGTAGACAAGGAATATTCCTGTCCAATCCATTTCCATTTGGTGCTTTTCCTTGTGCAGTCCACAGGAAGGTACCAGTGAAACTGACTTTTCTTCACCCCTCTGGACGTGTTCCACATTCCGGATATGTTTGTCAAAGGTGGACGAAGATTTTCAGATTGTAGTTTTGCTGGAACTGTTTAATAATTTAACCCCAACATTTTGAGAAACACTTTTCTTTTTTGTGTTCTTTTTTTAACCTGTCTCTGCCTTTGTATGTATTTTGCTCTACAACTGGTGGTATATGCTCAGTTTGTGTGAGGCAGATATTTGGCACTGAAATAAGCCAAATATGCCAATATGCAGTAAGAAAACGGATGCAGTTATTTACTGATGAATGAACAACATCCTTTTTTGCTGATTTGTTGGATGTCCTCTGCAGAGCACTCTGGGTCCACTGGCGAGTGCCCGCCATCAGATTCTCAGGCTGCTGGGGAGTTTAGGAGGTCAAACAAACATCCTGCTTCTCGGGAGTGGAGACATTGATCCCTCAAAGGCTGTGGCTTGGGATTGTGAGAACCATTTGGGTTTCGCTGTTCCTTTTCAAGACATGAAGCCAGAAATTTATTTAGGTAAGAGTAGAACATATTTCTTGAAGATTTGGTAAAACAACCTTTATTGGGCAGTGCATTATTATGTTATCATGTGACACATAATAAGTAAAGCTTCTGCTTCTTCAGCGGTATTTCATAAATCATTAATTTACTAATGTGTACGTTGTATAACTGGCCACAGTATGACAAGTTGTTTGTGACATTTTTGTCTTTTTGGAAGTTTCTGATTTGATTCACAGTAGACTCTAGGCTTATGCACTTAATTGTTACAACACAGTGCATAAAGTCGGCTTGAAAGGGATACAGTACAACAGATTCTGCTTAATGACGAGTTTTGTCAGAGGATAATAAAGAGATCACCAGTGTCGACCAACACGGATCCAATGTCACTGCCTTGGGAAAGCCAGTTACGTAGCTTGATCAATCTTGCTAGAGATCAAAGGCAATCCCCAGTTATTAGCTAGTAAGCTAAGAAAGAGGACTAAGTGAGAAAGATCTGCAATCCTGGCCAAAATTCTTTATGACGCTTCCTGAGACAAAGCTCCAAATATACGCTATTAAAGTAGAGTTTGTGTATAGTGCACTAAGACAGAACTAGAGAAGAAAACGAATGTGAATAATCAGAATAAAGGTTTTTATAGACAGCATCTGAGATTCTACTCGAGCAGGCAATGGATGGTCTCTCTGAATCAGTGTTCTTATGTAGGTTCCTTTAATAGCGGGGATGTCCAAAGTGGTAGTCTGAATTTCAGCCGTTTCCTCCCCCTATCCCACGGTGGCGCGGGGGAGAGAACCCCTCCCCCCCGTGGGTTAGGAGGAGGAAACGGCTAAAATTCAGACTATCAAAGTAGTTATCCCTAACAGCAATGCAGATAGCAATGGTCATCACTTTTGTAGTTTAACAATATATTTTTGTTATATTCCCCAATTTGCAATTGATACATGGCAAACATCTTTGCTGATATTCGCATATCTTTATGCTGATGTACGTAAAATTTCCAGATCCGTTCTTACCTCGAGTCGTAGAACTCGCAACAACATCAAGTGATAGGCAAACAAAGGTAGGTGCTTGCGTTGTGTCCTTCACTTGCTCTAAATTCTCCCCCAAACTCACTGATATTGATTACATTATAATACCTCCCTGATTTAAACTTTGCTGAGGTTAGTTAAGTATATTTAGTTGTTGCAGTGGGGCATGCTACTCCCTTATTTGAAACAAAACAGTAATTTGTAACAAGCACAATATCTGACATTACTGTTTGTCAGTCGTCACTAATAAGTGAATACAATGCTTGAGGTGAACAGTTGTTCTGATCATCTATGGAGATCCGGGGCGGATAGTTAAAATGACAGTTACAATGCCAGAAAACGCGAGGCAGCAAAGGGTCAAGGGTCTCGAAAAGGGAAAAAGAGGAGTGTTTTTGCATAGTTTCTCCCGAGCTTTTTCTACTTCTTTCGTTCACCAGTCCACCCCTGGTCACTGAGGATTTATTCTGATAAACATTACTGGTGATTACATGGGGCTATTTTTGTCATGGTAGGTTGCTGCTTGTGAATGTCTTCACTCTCTTGTTCTCTTCATGCTTGGCAAGAGTGTCACACAACCTCAGGGACAGAAAGTGAGAAACTGTTGTTCTCGTACTTCAATTTGTTTAATACTATATAGAAGAGCAACGCTATTCCCTGCCATTAACTAAACTAAAGTGCAGCATTTAAATTTGACAGTGGTCTGGATGTTGTAACTTGTCAAGATAAAACGTTTCTAGTTTTCCCAATTACACAGCAGAAGGAATCTGAGGCGATTTGGATCAAAAGTTGTCTTTAAAGATATTTGTGTGTAAGCCTTGAAGTATGGGTTTGCGTTTGTAGGTGTTGCTTATGGTACGGATTATGGTAGTGCTGTTGAGTGTTTCACGCTTTAAGAAGGGTGATGGCATAGCCCATCTTTTAACTGCCAAATCCTACATTCATTTCATTTTCATTTCACATTTATTGTGCTACCTCTTAAAGATATATATGCACACTGTCAGCGGTCGTAGGGTTAATTAATTACGATAGTGTTACCTAATTACAATAATGTGATACTATGAAGTCCTGAAAGGCTCCTGGGTTAGTTGATAAGTCAATAATAGATTGTGGTAAGTTGCTCCAGTTGGTTACTGTTTGGGATAAGAAACTGTATTTATACAAATTTGTACGAGCTGAGAGTGGGATGTAGTGTTCACAATGTGTGTGTCTTGATCTCCGGTGGGTTTCTTGAGTAATTCCAGGAAGGGAAGGGAGGCCAGATTATTTAAGCCTTTGTTGAAGAGAATTACTCTGTCCATTTGTCTGCGAAGCTTTTAAGGTGGCCAGCCAAGTTTTTTCAGCATTACTGACATAGAGCCAGGCTCGTAGCTTTCATAGTCAGAAAGGACAAAGCGTACTGCTCTACGTTGAATCTTTTCGACTTCAGCAGTAAGCTGTTCGGTGTGGGGATCCCAAGCACTACTGGCGTATTCTATGAGTGATCTGACTAGACTCATGTACGCTGCTTCGTTTACTGCTGGATCACAAGCAGATAACTTTTGTCTTAGTAGGCCAAGCATTTGGTTAGCCTTGCAGGTAATGTTAGCAACATGACGGTTCCATCGTAGATCATTTGTGATGGTCACACCTAGGTATTTCGTATGTCTGACAGAGTCTAGGGCTGTGTCCGGTAAGGAGTACATCACTTCACATAAGTTTTCACGCGTTCATAATTTAATGACATTCCTTTGAGCTGTCAAATAAAAGTTTGAGTTCTTCAAACAAGTTATCGTTACAGTATAAGTTGGCTCGACGGTGCCGTCATTTGGTTTACATTTGTGTCTCGTTGAATTTTGTTTGAAGAGCCCAATGGAGAAATTATGGAGGCGTGTGTTTCCTTGTCTTCTTCAGCTGGCGTGTGATGTTGAACAGGTTGGTTAAAATACATAGCCATCAAACAACACATGTAACCTATAATGGCTTACCAACTGATGGAAACTGGAGTTCGAATAGGAAATCTGTAGTAGACTGGATAATGGCAAGTATCCAACAGATTTGATTTGCTGTGGTTCTGTTCATTTGGTGATATCACCAAAATGTGGCCCATGTGCTGAATGCGAGTGTCTCGGCATTGACCTTTAGTAGTGACTGCCAGTTAACTGCTTTTTTAAATCGTATTTTAAAAAGTTGAATTGTATTTATGAACCAATCAATATATGAACTTCTCAACATTTCGTACCTCACCAGGTGTGGCTGACCCAGGTGATCGCTATACTAAATTGAATGGCATGGGTTCGATTCCTACTTGGGAATGAGGTTTCCTTAATTTTCTTAAGCTCAGTGCATGCTTAATATTGCTTCTGTTATAATTATGGAACCTGCCGATAATTTTTAGAAGTACATATAATTAGTAATTTGAACTGTTGTGAATGATATATGAAATGAATCATATATGAACTGCGGAAATGAAATCAAATGAAGAATGATCCTCGCAGTTGTGAACGCAATTTATGCAATTGCGAAAAGAAGCCTGAAAAAAATTCAAAACTTCAATGGGGTTTGAACCCGTAACCTCGCGATTACCGGTGCGATGCTCTAACCAACTGAGTTATGAAGCCACTGACGTTGGGAGCAGGTCAATTGTGGGTTCATATGTTACCGTTTCCCTGTTGTGGAAAATTTAAAGGTATACCATTAAATTTGGTGTCTTAAAGGTCAAATGAACCAAATTTCGAAACCTTTTCTTCGTGTCATTTCAAAGTGAACAAACACTAAAAAGGACTACTTGAATACAAAATCACGTAGAAATTGTCCTATCTGAGCTTTTAAGAGAGCAAAACAACAGGGAGTACGGAAATATCCGAAGAACAAACGAAAACGTTTCTGAAATGGCCGCGCGCTTGATATGGAAGGAATGGAAACAAGCACGTGTTGTTGTGACGTCACTATTGGTGAGTAGATGAGGAGCTCGATCAATTGCCTGATTTCATACCGTGAGGGACTAGGTACGAGTCTGTAAATTATGGGATTAGCAACTATTGATCCACATAGTCAGAAAGAGCATACCGAGATTCACAAAATCCCCAAGTTTGGTGTTAATCGGGCTAGTTTTGACTGAGATACAGGCATTTAAAAACGTAAAAAATTTACAAAGAAATGTATGGAAAACCGGACAAATCCGAACAAATGTCTGGATTTGTCCGGTTTTCCATACATTTCTTTGTATATTTTTTACGTTTTTAAATGCCTGTATCTCAGTCAAAACTAGCCCGATTAACACCAAACTTGGGGATTTTGTGAATCTCGGTATGCTCTTTCTGACTATGTGGATCAATAGTTGCTAATCCCATAATTTACAGACTCGTACCTAGTCCCTCACGGTACGAAATCAGGCAATGCTGTAAGTATTCTTTGCGATCTGTCGTAAAGTTTTTCGTTTTAACCTTTCGTTCTCTCTTCGAAAAAGGCCGAGGAAGTCGAGCATATGGTTTTTAACGTAGAGCCGTACTAGTATGAACCAATTAATGGCAACGGAATCGTATGCTGGAACCTCCGATGACTCCTCCGAGTGCAAAGAATACGATGTAAACAAGGACCGAATCGGTCAAGTGGATTGGTGAGCGTTTGTTTACTCAATATACTGTAAAAGGTCGCCTTAGAATGGTCAATAAATACGTTGGAATCGCCTTTGAAGCATTTGTTTTGTTCTCTGTGGTGTTTAATTGTATTTTTGATGTATACTGTGAAGCCATACTTCCATGCACTGCTGTTGTTTTGATCCGCGTTTCTCCTTTATTTATATTCACCATACTATGAAAAGGTCGCCGTAGAATTACAACTTCATGCTGTTCGCTTTCATTTCACGCATTTTATCTGCTCCCTGTGTTTTTTTGTACATTTTTACTGTTTATTGTTATGCAATACCATAATTTCCATGCAGCTGTTTTTGTGAGTCCGATTTCATTCCGATGACACTGCGTGAACAATCCCAAAGGCTAGATAACATGTACAGTCATTGTAACAGGGGTATCCGTGTAATTGACAAAATGCCAGTAATTAAGTCTTATATGCTTTTTTAATGAAACGTTTACTTTTCTTTACAATCTTGACTTGAGCTTAAAATGCGGGTGCTTTGTGGAAACTGTGTGCCCATGCAAACTGGGCAGGAAAGTGTCTGCTGTCGTGAAATCTCAGCAATGAAGTCATCTGATCAGATACCACATTCCATGTCCTGTATTACTGAGAATGAGAATTTTACTGCAGTGTGCACAAATGCAGCTGTTATTTAGACAACTTATAACCAGTATCTAGAGAATGAAGGCCCGATTGATAATGAGCCACTAAATGGGTATGTATATGTATGCTTGTAAACATTGTCATATTTTTTGTCAGCCCATCACCACTGACATAAGTATGTGTCTGGAAAAAGTTTCTGATTTTAGGTAATGCATAACTATGTGGGATTGTTGTAAGGACGTCACCTATAGTTGGTTTATGTCAGTATCAAAATGGCAAGGGAAAGAGCATAGTCATAATGTGGTCTAGAAATGAGCAAGCTTGTGAATGGGTGGGCTGCACACTGAGGCTAAACATCTGATCTCATAGCCATTACCAACCTCCCTGAAAGTTTTCCATTTGGTATATATTCTTTTATTATACCTTTATGTATCATTTCACTACTTGCAATAACTTGCATGATGTACATTTAACATAATTCATTGTCCCATAAACTCCATCCAATCTAGATGTGGTTACTTGAACCATTTGTACAGATACATATATTTATCATACCACCAAAACTGCTGCCAAAACAAATTAAGTATTCCTTTAGGATAAAAAACACTAAGATGATAAATTATTATGTCCTTTGACTGTAAAATGCAATATTATATACCTCCAGAGGGTATATAACTCATGCCACTAAGAATTTTATGAACCAAATGAGGATAAAGGCTGTGAAAATTTTGTCACCCAAGGTTTCAGAGTATGTTTTTCCTTTTTTCTGTCGGTACATACGGATATGTTGCCAAACGACAATATACCTATTGGATACATGAGAAGCTGTCATCTTGTTTGGTAAAAACAAATAGAGAGAGGTTTCCACATAAAAATACCCGGTGGTTTTTCGGTTATAACGCACACTCGCCGGCTATAAAACGCACCCCCAACTCGGCAACATTTGGTAAAAAGACGCACCATAAACTGAAAGTAACTTTAGAAGGAAATACATGTGGAGCGCGACAACGAAGTTGTAGTAAACAAGAACAAAAACCCGTGCATAAATATACAGCCAAAAAAAGTAGAGTTGAACACATTTTATCAAGTTTATTTACTTGCGACCTACTAAATAACCAAATGTTTGTAAACAAAGCAAGAACGTTGCATCCTGATTCGATTCAAGCGAAATTGTCACATGCGCGAGCGAATAAAACTAAAGCTGATTCACATGATTATTCAATAGCGTAAATTGTCAAACACTAGCGACGGGAACGCTCGAGGTAACTGACCACAAATGTCAGTGCACAAAAATGGATGGATGGACGAAGGTTTGTTTAATTTCTTTAGAAAAAAAAAACAGTTTACATTTCTCGCAATGGAAGTGTTTGCGATGTTAGCACTATAAATTAAGTATCACATTACATAGCACTTGCTTTTAAGCACGCCCAATATGCAAAAACGGCTTTGTTTTGAAAATACTCGCGATGTTCTTTTATCTCGCATTACCAGTTTTGAACAAGTTGAATTGAAGTTCTGCTTGCCGATATATCGTAAACTAAGGCGACAAAATTAATTTTCAATTTGCAGCAATTGCCTAGCTTTTCGGCTTATAAATCTGAGACAACTTGTTCCTGTGAGGTAAAACTCCCATCTAGGTTAGCATAGGAAGAGGACACACAGTTACTCCGCTTTCTAGGATATTATTATCCAGCAACTAAGATCATCCTCCTCGAATGTAAACAAGCGCTTACTTTGCCGAAAGGATGTGAAGTGAAAGGCTCTGGCCAAATATATTTACGGCTACTGTACATACGTAAATTCGATTTGTAGGCCACTGATAAGGATGTCAATGGTTTGCACGGACGTCTCAGCTCTTCACATCCCAGCAAACTTAATACAAGATCGAATTACGAGAGAGAGCAAAAGGATCACTCTGCATCCAGCTATTTCAAACAAGATGGAAAATGTCTACTTCTACTGACTTTCTGGTTTTGCAAACGCTGAACGAATAGATTAGGAATTGCCGCTTGAAGTCGTCCCGTTATTCGGCGGGCTAGAATTGTTGTCGGTGTTGCTTCTTTTCTGGCCAATTTTTGTTTCGGATTCCACGTTTTTATTCTTGAAAAAAGTTGTCACGGCATCATCTTTCAAGTCAGTCCTCGTGGCTTTAAAGCTGGAACGAACGAACTCCTTGCCACGAGATTTTGTTTGAAGCTGTGTGGTGTGAAATGTAAAATGGTCTGCACAAGCGATTCCCTCTTCAGTCTTATGAGCCATTCCTTCCGTAGTTTTGGGTCATGAGGAAACTTGAAAATACTTACTTTACACTTGGAATTGTTGTTGTAGTTTATTGCAGCACAAAACACAATGCTTTCCGTTAAGAAAACGACACTAATTTCAAGACTCACTTGTAGTTTTTAATGTTCTCGCAATTTTTCAGCTCGCCAACAGTGACGTCACGACTGTTAATTCCGACAAATTCCCGACAATTGACCCGACCGCTCTACGAATACGAAAGCCAAAACGAAGCACTTTTCAGCCTCCAATATCTCTGGGATACAATACCCGATCACTCTGAAACTCCAGAATATGTTTATTTCTTACTTAAGCTACAAAATTCAATAAAAATTGACTTCAGAAAAAAACTTTGAAATTTCGGTTCATTTGACCTTAAAGCTCTCAAAGGTGAAATAAAATCCGTCTCAATTCATACCTGGTACTGCTACCATGTGTACCCATGGTAATAATCTTATTTTTTTGCTAGGTGGCGGAACAGTTGTTCAAACCGTTTGTTCTGCAGTTGATTCATTGGTTTACCAACAACAGGAAGTATGAAAGCCCTGAAACAATGGCTCTTTTAGATGCAATCCTGGTACAGTTATTTTCCTTTGCTTCTCACCCTTTATTAGACCTCTGCGAAGTATTCTGCTATTGTCTGCCAATCATTGGTTCCATGTGGAAAGCTGTTACTGTGTACCTTTAATTCCAGGATGGCATTGTTCACCATGCTGATGCTGCATTACGCGATTTCTGTGCCCAGTGTGTGCGGGAATTCCTTCAGTGGTCAATAAAACAGACAAATGAAAAGGTTAGTCAAGTATTATTAATAACTGTTATAACTTAACTTCTGCGAATGAAATGTAACTCTGATAAAAAGAAGAGCTTATTGTACTGCTGATATTATGCTTGCCACGTTTATGACAAAGCAACGTAAAAGCAATATGTCGGCATAGTTTTAATACCATAACGTCTTTGAAGTCAAGAAAAACGTTGAAATGCAAGTCATCACTATGGGAACTGTACCTTTACACAAACGAATGTAGAGCTGCAGACAGTTGTCTGTCTTTCCACGACTATTTCCAGCTAGGGGAGCAGGGTTGGCGTAGTGGTGAGAGCGCTTGCCTTCCACCAATGTGTCCCGGGTTCGATTCCTGGACTCGGCGTCATAAGTGGGCTGAGTTTGTTGGTTCTCTACTCTGCTCCGAGAGGTTTTTCTCCGGGTACTCCGGTTTTCCCCTCTCCCCCAAAACCACATCTGATTTGATTTATCTAGAGTTGATTTGATTTTAAAATTGTAAAGCGCCATTGATCTGTATTTGTAAATGGCACTATATAAGTAATAAATTATTAATTGTTATTATTATTATTAGACATCCTTTGTTGGTTTCCTAAATGGCACCTACTACAAAGCTATTCTAACGTGATACCACGTACACAAGTTATAGCCAGTTCACTCTAAGCTTTTTCTCCATACGAAGAGAGTACATGCACGTTACTGCAATTTGTATGTAGAGTTCCTCGTTACTTCTGTAAAATGCCGTAGTATTTTTCTCACAAACCCGTCTCCGTCCAGTTTGTTGTTTTTAACTTAGCCATCTAAAATTAGGTTCTTATTTTGTTGTTAAATTGGTCTAAAACATTAAATATATGCATTTCATACACGGCTATTTCAATCAGCGGTGGATGGAGTCATTGTCAATATCCAAAGAGCCATATTTACCTATGTATTACACATATCCATATATTTGTGCACCCTGATTTCTACGAAAATGTTTTTTTTTTTAATAAAGGTTTCTTGTCCACCGAATGTCCACCAAATGAATAGAGCAACACTTTAATTTACGTAACTTATGGTAATATTCTCGTCACAAGGTAAACGACAACATAAATGCATCGTTGCAGTTTAACTGCGATTGCAAATAGATGTTGACAGTAGTTGCCAAGCAAAATATCAAAATCCTTCAAAATGTAAGAGTTATTTTACCTGAGAATCCTGATGAACAGCCAAAACCGAAATAAAGAGCCACCCAATGATGACATTGTTTGTGAACGCCATGACATTCTCAAAGTTGTACATCCATTAGGTCTTGTTATGCAGTATTGTACCTGGTAGTTTTTACTTGGGCTTCGTAGAGCGCCCGAGGTTAAAAATACCGTCCGTTCTTCTTTTTATTCTTCTTTGTCATCGAGTTTCATCCACAAAGCTCACTTCCGGCGTTTCTGCGCAAGCGCTAACTAAAATTAACAACTCACAACAGCAAGAATGATGCCTGTTGTCACGTATCGGAAAACGTTGATTCACCTCGTGTCTTTGAAGTCTGAACAACTAATATGTTAAGAGAAGTGTCTATACGAATGTTTGCAAGTTCAACTGCAAGAAGAAAGCTTTTAACATCACCAAACTTAACTCCAGATGTTTTGGATTAGACTGCGGTGTTTCCCCTCCATTGAGAGGTACATTTTGTTGAATAACTCAAGTACGGGATATCATACACTTCTGAGACTTTGACAGGTAGTTTATTTACTATTTTTCCACAGTATCTCAATTTCTGGACATTAGTTTTTGAATGATAAACGATTAGTTTTTATTTGCGTGACTTGAAACTGACCGCAGAAACGTTCGGCTTTCTTATGTTTCAAATGACCCTGGATTGACGTATTTGTGAACAGTTTCACTCTGCTGATTATTTTTCTCCTCCCATTTCACCAAGACCCCATTAACGTTTATGTGAAAAAATCCTACATCGTTCGATAAGCGTTTCCTTATTCATCGAAGCGAAAACAAG
Organism: Pachyseris speciosa; assembly: GCA_016490735.1. NCBI lineage: Eukaryota > Metazoa > Cnidaria > Anthozoa > Scleractinia > Pachyseridae > Pachyseris > Pachyseris speciosa. Next base: position 298,715 of record JAEMWC010000376.1, read on the forward strand.
TGTTCTTAGTTTTTTTGGAATGAATACACTATTTTATTGCAGTTCCATTATTATGAACGTCTGTGGCCTAGCGGTCATGTTCCTGCTCCTGACGCATGTAACCCTGGTTCAACTTCTACTAGTGGCACATATCGCAAGCTTTGTTTTTTTCTGTTTCCCTTTTTCTTCTTTGTTTAGAAATATTTTTTATAAGTGTTATCATTATTGTTCTCAATGGTTGAGGTGTAAAGCAATTTTGTAATTTTAGAGGGATATATGTTGATAGGGGTCTAAAGAAATAGACTCCAACACAAGCTAAGCGCAATGTGTCCGATGTAAGAAAGACAGACTTCTCTCTATTCTTTTGTTTAGCGCTAAATTAGGGATACAATACTGTTTTTTGCAAGCCCGAGTTTACGCTAATTGTAGCCTCTTGTTATTATTAATTTCATTTCTTGTTGTTGTGTGACTGGTTCTTGCTTACATGATGTTTTACATGAATTTATAGCAACTAGAGAAAAGTCCAATCAACATCAAGTCTCTGTTGAAACGTCTGTACAGTCTGGCTCTACACCCAAGTGCAGCTAAAAGGCTTGGTGCTGCTTTGGCCTTTAACAACATCTACACGATTTTCAGGTAAGACATTTTAAGACAAACTCTTAGTAAAGTATGGTGTTATATAACCGTCAGCATGTAGTGGTGTGTTCGTAAATATAACTGCGCAAGGCTGAACTACTTACAGAGTTCCACAATATTCCAAAGAGTAAATTGTGTGTTCTTAGATCTCACAGTAGAACAATATTCATTTTCTTTAAAATAGCGATTGGATTGTGTAATAGTAGAAAAGTGTATCAATCAAAACCGATATTTTACATTAATTTTAGGATTGTAGACTAGCTAATACCCTCAGAAGATTAAATAAAACTAGAGCTTGAATAATCTAAAGTAAATGTAGTGAACAAAACGCTTCTAAATACTTATCACCTCAATTTGTTCCAACTTTGTCAAGTTTAGAAATAGCTTAGAAAGGTGGACTCGTGCGAGGGTTAAACTTACTAACAAGAAGCTTCTGTTTGCTTTCTAGAGAGGAGTCTTCCTTGGTTGACATTTTCGTGTTGGAAATTCTTGTAAACTACTTGGAAAGTTTATCTCTTGCACACAGTGATGACCAGGGGAGAGGTACAGCGATACCTGTTTGTACATAAGTTCAGAACTCATTTTATGTTCCTTCAGCACTCATTTTGTTTCTTGTGTTATAAAAAGAACCTAGTTTTGCTGTCTTTTAGTTGTTGGTTCCAGCATTAAAATAACTTCTGTTGTGTGTTGTGTACTTGTTTTATTTTAGCAAGGTAGAGGCATTTCTACCCGGAAGAGTTGTAACTAACAGATTTGAATTTAAAGGGAACCTCCATTGTTACAAAAAATTCATGCTTAATTGTTGGAAATAATTACTACCGTAGCTTCCAAATTTTCTTTTGAAACGCGGATGTAACATTTAAGTTTACAAAAAAATCGATAACATTATCGCCTATTTTCGCTTTCAAATTTCCCGGGCGTGGCCACTTTGGATTTGATGACGTGTATTGGTTGCAGCTATTGTTAGGAAGCAAATGAAGCAGAAAGTCCTTTGTGTCAAACAGTAGGGTAGCCATTACACGTCATCAAATCCAAAATGGCCGCGCGCGGGAAATTTGAAAGCGAAAATAGGCATTGGAATGTTATATCCACATTTTAAAACAAAATTTGAAATCTAGTAGGTATTGCTTACTATTTAATGTCAATTTGTTGTAAGAGTGGAGGCTCCCTTTAAAGCAAAAACTAAAGTTCTCTTAAAACTGGAAGGTTGATTTTCATTTATCACTCAACTTATGTTTGCAAGGAACTCAAGAGCAATGTGTTCAAGTTATTTCCCATCTGGAGAGAATCATCAAAGCGCACACAAAGTTACTAAACAAGGAGAACAAACGGAGAAGAATACCCAGGTAAGTCTGCCTTCTGAAACTGTTCAATTAACTTCCTGTTCTTATGTGGTTTTAGCCATAACTAACTCCCTAACCAGCTTCTGATAATAACTTCAAACGTCTCTGCTTTTGTGTGTTATTGTTTGTAGTAAAACGCAGTGTTCATTGGCGTGCCAAACGTATCCTCATTTTTTATTGCTGCAGGGGATTTGGAACATTGAATAGCATAACACTGAGTCATGTGATTCCCTGGCTTGTGAAGCAGTGTGGGAAGCCAAGCACTGAATGTCGACATCAGTGCATGAAACTCTTTTGCCAGCTGGCGCCACTTGTGCCAGGTAATTCCTTTCATTAACTAAAACAATTATTTTGTTTTTGTTTCTTTGAATTGTTGTTACCACGATCGAATCTGATATGTTGTTGTTGGTATTCAATAGGTGTAAACTCTGCTGCTGATTGGACCATGAAAACTTTTGAAGATCACCAATCATTTTTTATTCACAGGTTTGAACCCTTGAACCTTAATTTTCTCGTGCACTATACAACTCACAAAGAGGCGAGAGAACATAACGAGAATTTTTTTAGGTTAAAAACGTTATGACTTTTGCCTTGATTAAACGAGAAAGCGTTATGTCTTTTTATAACAACTTGAATTAACTAGTTGTTCCTTTTTAGTTATAAAATCTGTGGACATCTCTGGCATAAGAAAGTAAAAACAGTGCTTGGGAAACAGGTTTCATGCTATACATTGTGTACCACTTAAAAGTGCCCCATTTCCACATGCAATTGACGTTCATACATATAAATTTCAAATTGCTCAGTACAACACCAATTCTCATGTTTCTTCCCAGTACATAACAAAAACTAAACAATATTCTGTTTTATCCAAATAAATGCGTCTTTGTGTAGTTTTAAAACACATCAGCAATTCAGTTATAGGTAGTAAGTGTAAGTAAGAGCCTTTCATTGGTAGAAACCGATAAAATGATCAAGTACGTTCATTAGATTATACATACTTAATTATCCTCTCCCCATCGGGGCTTTTAAGAGAGATTAACTCTTTAGGAGTTACAGCTGTAAGTTCCAACTTAAAGTAGTAAATTGGATTGCTGTCTGGGCCATATCCAGAGTAAAATTTTTACAGAGGCAACTTCGGTAAAAAGAAAAAAAACACTTCTTTAATATTCATTTTCAATGTAAATTCAACATTGTTAGCTCATGGATGACGTAGTCATGCCATGAGATATAAGAGGCACTCCAAAGTACTCACTCACTCAGTCACTCACTCACTCACTCGATTCTGATTAATTAATTCATTAAACTTGGATGAAACATGTCTTCTGTCCCTCCCCTGGTAAGTACTGTATTTGTCCCCGCAGTCTTCTTTGCTCAAAGTTTGCAAGTTTTAGGAAATGTGTAGATTCTTGTAGATTCATGCTCGACTGTTTATGTATCAGTGAATACTGTATGAATGGCGTCGATCAGAGCATGTGAAGATTGTAAAGCGGATGATTTTTCGTCCGATCCTCTTGAATATACTTTTGTGGAGTTGAAAAGTGGAAAGCTAATACGATTATGTACACAAGCTCCGAGAACTGAAGATGGAAATCGACGAAAATTGCACGCTGCTTTCTTAAAGCGATGATGAAATTGCTTTTCCTATTGACGATTTTTCTTGTCACCCGATGGAAGAATGCAGCAGGGAGGAATGAATGTCTAATAATCAAAACAACGGTTGGAGTTCAAGACAACAGAGCAGAGAGAAAACAACGCCAAAAGCATATGTTTATATTACAAAACTAGGCGTACTATGGCCACCGAGTGTTTGGAAATAAATTTCCTGCGACCGTAAGCAAGGAAATAAGACATTTCCTATCCTCAGGCGCCTTAGACAAGGAATAACTAATTCGTTTGAGCAAAGGATTGGAACATTCAGCAATGAATTGAATCCCCCGTCGCATGATGAGTGCTGCATGTTGTTGCATATCAGGTGAAAGTTTAGATCTTATGTTTGACACAACATACAATGTCACAATCGCCACACTGAATCAACGTAAACAAAGTAATCAGCAGAGCTTTTGTACCAAAAAAAAGCATTTAGACATGCAGCACACTTGTTTTGGGAGAAAAATATGATCGATTTTACTGCTTAAACTGAGGCAGGCACGTACTGAATTCTTATTGAAGACGAAATCGCAAAGTTCATGATTACTTAAATGTCTGAAATAGCTTTCCAAGTTGGAGGCATATTACAATGGACGCTAAATAGCCGCGTATTCTGAAATCTAGCCGCGAAAACACCGATCTTGTTCAGAAAGTCTATCCTTTGGCTTAAATAAATGATCAGTATAAAAATTATTTTTGAAAATAATTCAATATTGTGGCAAAAAACAGTTACCATGCTGTAACTTTTGGGGTGTCACACAACGCTCTCTTTGATGGGACGTTGCGTGAGGGCGAGAGTACATCACAACCAGTCTAGTTTGAATAATAACTTAGATAGATTCTGGAAAAGAGATTGCATTACTAGTCAAGTGTAGATCGCAATTAGTGTAGCAAGATGCATCCATAAGCTGGCTCAGAGGAGCCTTTGATTACCGACGCAAGTGCCTCGGTTCACTTCATGCTAGCCTGGCTGTATAAACATGTGCAAACTAGGTTGTACAAAGGTACACAAATTTCTGCCACTGATGTGAGAATTATGTTTACTTGTTTGTTGCTTTGATGTTTTGTGTATCTACTCAACATCATTTTGTTGTTGTAGCTTATCAGCTGGAGTCTCTCCTGAGCCATTTATTTGTTTCATTCTTAGATTTGAAGGTGGAGGCGGAGGACAAAATGGCATTGAGCAGTATCCAACCCTGTCAGATATTGGTGGACCATTTTCCTTAAAAGAAACATTTGTTTGGTTTGATTACGTATTGGCAGCTTTAGATTGCTATACTTGGAGCCTTGGCCAGCAGCTTCTTTCACCAAGTCAGGTTTTTACCTGTAAGGACGATTTGCAACCAAAATTTAACTGACTTCAAGATTTCAGTGTCAATCAGTTTGTTCTTGAATTTTAACTAACAGATTTGCAAACGCGAATAACACTAAACTGCAATATTTCTCATTGATGAACATGTCATTTTGAGTAAAGACCAGTATTTTCGTTTTAATTGTTTCCCCAAACAATCACGGTCTTTTATACACTTTGTAGCTCCAAAGGATGGTAAAAACTCCAGTGTTCTGTTCAAATCCTTGGACTTTTTCCTGACCAAAATGGCCATGTTTGGTATCACTGCTGCGAGAGACTGCTTCATAGTAGGCATGTCCATTGACATGGCCGAGGTGTTTACACCATTGGAGATTGACACTTACAACAAGTAAGATACCAAGTACTCATTACCAATACTTTTAGTTTGGAACTGACCTGTTGGGAATTTTAATTTTATCAATAACTGTTGAATCTCTCCTCTATTTTCCTCTATTTTTATAATTTCCTTTATATAAAACCACAGCAAAGGTTTGAGAAAAAAACAAAGTACTCTTTGAACTGATCGAAAGCTGGTTAATATATATGAAAATAACATAAGCTCCAAATAAATTTCCTAAACGTGAGGTCAACACTAGGTGAAATAACTCAATCAAATAATTTTCAAGTTATTTCAAGTAAACAGCTGGAATTTCATCATAGAATTTGTTTAAACTCGGCACACTTAAAGAAAGCTATCTTAACTTAACAAAGCAATAAACTGTTTTTAGAAAACAACTCTCTAGATTTCAGGAAAATTGACAGTTAGTAAAACAAGAATGGCACCAGCTGAGTAACGAAAATTCTCACACACCTTTGGGGCCTTAAGTCACGTGCACAGTGTTGTTTGCTTTTATTGCTGACTGAAATTTCAGAGCCCAGTTCCCACCCAACCCTCCATTTGAGCTGAGAACATACACAGTGTTGGTTACATATTCTTTATTAAGATTGTCTGCATATAGTCTTGCTAAACTCATATCCGTAGTTTCGCATTTCTGTATTTTGCCTACATTACATATAATGTTAGGCTGAGTTGGTTTGACAAAAAAAATAAATAAATAAATAAATAGTTAGTTGGCGGCAATCAGCTTGACAATAGCTCCCAGAGGTGTGTGAGAACCTCCCATATTCTTAAAACCTCGTTATAATTCTCGTGAGTGCTGACTGTTAATTCTCTACAATTTAGGTTCGAATGAGTAGTGATACATGTTCAAACTTGTCATACGTTTGTTCAAATTGTAAGGAAGTTCTATTTCTATTTCACGAACGGCCGTTTGGCACGAAGAGGTAGATTTCAAATGATTTCTTTGAAGTAAAGAGACAAGACTAGTATTATTTCATGGCGATCTTTTCGATGCACATGACAAAAGTTGAGTAAAAATTTAGCCTAACGTTTTCAAGTTGTAATCCATTTCCTCTGCATCATCTACGGCCATCAGACAACTGCAAATAGTTTCAATGCACATATTAAGTACAATTACATCTTTGGGTTTATTCAAATTACATGACAGTGCCTCTTTAAGGTCATCAACACCCAAAGGAAAAAGATATATCTTGGCCAGTTTTGAGCAGATGAATGGGTAGTTATTTTTGATATGATGTGAAATGAACTCTCATCACTGTAGCACCCATGCCCTGGGATACTCAGCATGCCATATGATAATCAATTCACAGCGCAAACTGTTTCACTAGCACTGCTCTCTACTGGAAATAAAAAAGAATGGTGTCACAACATTTTCAAGTTTTGCTCGCAGGAAAAACCCACATATCTTAACAATGGTACGCTTTAAACTGTGATTATGTTTGGTGACCTTGTGATGAAATAACGAAGCTAGACGTGATCTAATTGGCTAGAAACATGTTTTGTCAACTGAAAATTGAAGTTTCACTGTGTATTACGCAATGGCTTTAGTGATTAATTAAGTTTTTCTGCACTGAATTTTGAAGGAAATGACTCTTAGATATTTTAGGGCAGCTTGTGACTGAAGCAAACCTGTTTTTAATGGGCAGTTCCGGGTACCAAAGTTTCACGAGCATAATTATAAATTATTAAGATTCAAATGTCACAATTGTGACAAAATTCGGACGTGGGCCACCTGCTCTTGCTTAGATGCAAGTGGCGACATTTATACTGTTTATGGCTTTTGTGTTCTTGTTTGTTTACAGGGCAAAATGCACAGTGATAGTTAGGATCATGAACTTCGTAACAGTACTACTTCAAGTCTCCTCCCAGGAAACGTTTAAGGTTAAGAATTGTTAAAATACAATGACCTCTCTAAGCAGCTGGCTTATCAAGGTTTAATGCCTTTCAAGGATTGAACACGTCTAAATAAGTGAATAGATTGTAAGAAGTGAAGATCAAAGAGTAACCATGTAATTTTTTGGCAATATGTGGCCCAAGAGCATTACTTTCTCATATACTACTAAGCCAGAAAGGGTCAGGTTGTTTATGTGTAATCACTGTGGATGTGTTTATCCAGTGAGGGTGTAAGAAAAACAGTTTTGTCGGATATAAATGCCATGAACTGGCATCCTTTCCTTTAGACTATAATCCATTTTCATATTATGTCACTCTGTCATGCCTTAGATAACCAGCTGTATGTTACCTTTTCTAATTTCCAGTGTCGAGATTATAATAATTGTAATAATTTTTTTAATTTGTTTAGATTGTTCCTAATGAGTTTTGGAGTGATGGCCTATTCAGTATTGTACTTAGCTGTGTGATGGAACCAGGAGTCATTGGATTCAACATGGGTGATGTTGAGATCATCGAAAAGCTTCCAGAGCAGGTTGGGTTCGTGATAGACAAATTATACTTCTCCTTAACAGCAACAAAAAATGACTACGGACTTACCCTCCGCCCTTTACTCAGTAGTTGAGCCATCTAAAAGAAGTGAGAATCAAGATTTTTAATCAACTTGAAAGCAACAATTGCAGCAGGCGTAGCGTAGCCTGAGCTCCTAACATTGTTTACCGGTAACTACAGTTTGCCGTGAACAGGCATGTTTTGCAGGGAAAGCATTTTACTAAGAACTTAGTTTTGCTTGAATTGAAAGCACGTTTTTATTATTTGTCTTTCATTAAGACTGGTGGATTGTGTAAGATGCTAGCACAGAAACTGTCTGGACAACGTCTCGAAAGATTAAAACAGACTACGGCAAAGAAAATTGCTTTAGGAAGGTAATAATTAAGTTAATGTTATGATGACGTGAGTTTTCCAGTTTATGGTCTACTACTGTATGTATTTGACTTTTTTTGAGAAGAACAGAACACTGAACGTCCTTAGTCAGTGAACGGTCTGTGTAAGATCCAACACTCATGTGGTCACGGCATTTACAGATCATAATAGCAGAGCACCATGGTTAAGAAAATATGGTATCCCATCTGCTCGAGAAAATTTGGTTTTGGTCACCGTACGTACGTCGTACGTACGTACGTACGTACGTACGTCCAACCGTACGTCCGCCCCTCCATGTATGCGATGTGAAATGTCCCATTGTGTGTTGTAACCCGCGTTTTGTGTACATCTTTTGATATTGGACGTCAATGTTATGGCCAAATGACACCTGTCAAAACATGGTATCCGCTGACCAGTAGTACTTGATCATATCGCGGGCTCAAGTTAAGATCTCATCGAGGTCAGCTGTTTTTTAAGTTGACCGCTGACCAGGTACTGGTTTTCGATTGGATCGCAGGCTCAAGCAGGGTGTAGGACACCCAAACCAAAACGAGGCTTAATTTTTCGCGCGTTTTCTGCGGCTCGAGATTTCACGTTCAGTTGGTTTCTTCATTTTGAGCACAGCAACTTCATCTTCGAAGTTCTCTCTTTTAAT
>JAEMWC010000376.1:312500-320000 GCA_016490735.1 Pachyseris speciosa
TAGATTTAAGGGGTAATGCCCGCTACCTTGTGGCCTTAGTGCCTTTTGAGTGGCTTCAGCTTACTTGATCACATTAATTTGTGAAGTATCCTTGTCACTCCAGCCACATCCCACAAGCTTTACGTTTTCATTGCTTGTTATCATCCGTGGTTTGTTAGCGACAGAAAGTGCCAACATTCTTCCAGTTCAAGTGAACTAGGATTCATATAAGGATTTATATAAAGGAGGTTGGAATATACGACCGCTAAACGGGCGGGAGCAACTAGGGGTGATGGGGGAAGGCGTGCTCCCTGGGAAGTTTTGAAATGTTGGAGTCAACCAGTTGCGTCAAAAGGAAGGAAATGCAAAAGAGATCGACATTATTTTATCGATGCGCATTCGAGTTTATATTTGCAAATCTATGTTAAATTCAGTTGATGTGATTTTAGCAATTGAGGTCAGCAGGCTGAACAGGCTTCCTTTTTTATGCAACTTTCTGCTTCATAAAAAAACTGAACAAACAAGCAACTAACCCTAGCAAGAAGCACACCAAATCTTATCTTAGCGCCCCCCAGTGATGCATGCTGGACTGCAGATCCAAAAAACGCTTAATTTGCGGCTGTGAGCGACATGCTCTATTGTCTTTATTGTTTTACATTACCAGGTCCTGCCTTATCTTAATTTTTTCACCACGTTTCTGTGGTAACTGAAAGTTTTTAGACGTTAATGTCTTAATTTTAGGGGGTTCGACCGAAGCCCCCGAACCAACCTTAGATCCGCCCCAGGAAATACAGAAATGATAAAAACACGGAAACGAAAAACGAAAATCAAAGTTCAAATTCCGGTTTTCGTTGTCTTAAGAAAACGAAAGACGAAAAACGAAAAACGAAAATCGAAGTTCGAATTCCGTTTTTCAATGTATTAGGAAAACGGAAAACGAAAATGGAAGTTCGAATTCCGTTTTCCCATGTTGTAGGAAAACGGAAAAAGAAAATGGAAGTTCGAATTCCGTTTTCCAATGTCGTAGGTAAACAGTTGGCACTAAGGTACACGCATTCGGTGTCATGTGGGCTGAGCTTGTTGGTTCTCTACTCTGCTCCGAGATGTTTTTCTCTGGGTACTCCGGTTTTCCCCTCTCCCCAAAACCAACATTTGATTTAATTTGATTTGATTTGAGATTTGTAATTAGTAGGCGAAGAGCCACCTTGTGGAAGTACTACTAATATTATGTGTTTTGTATGTCCTCTATTTTCCTCTTTGTTTCTGTGTTTTTTTTTTCATTTACTGTTCGTGTAACATGCTACAAACAGCAGTTTACAGTTGACAATTTAGTCGGATTCACGATGCTTCCATAAATTGTAAAGTTTGGCATCATGTTGTGGTATTGTTTCCTTTTGATCGCAGAGAACCTTTCAGTTTAAACGTTGCTTGACTAGTTTACCAACTCTGCAAATGGTTGTTAGCAAGCATTATTTATAGGAGGGGCTTTACTTGATTAACATTTGATTAGCTCCTACAGCTGTACCTCTTCGTAGTCAATACTTGTAATCTTGACCCTACAATCATGCATAATTTTCATAAAGTCCTAAGTAGACTCTTTGAATGGAGACGCCTTCGTATCAAGTGGACACCTTTAAAAAGTGGAGTGATAGAGAACTTTAGCCCCAGTGGTGTAGGCCTAATAAAGAAAGATGTGAATGCTATACCAATATTTTTTTCAATAGTAGTAATGTTTCTATCCGTAACCTGTTTATCAGTTCGTAGTTGAACTCTGTTGGGTACTATTTCCTTGCGCTAAAGGGATGATACTGTGTTTAATTTCTAATAATTTCTGCTGCAGTCACTGTAACCTGTTTGACCAGCTGCCGCTGCCCCTGTGTGGTCCAGGAGAGTCCCAGGTGGATCATCTGCGGCTGGATCATCTGGTTGAAGGATACCAACAGCTCCACTCTGCTGGCTTACTGTTACCTGCTCTGGTATGTTGGTCTGTGTACATCTTCATCCAAGTTGTTTCAATATTGAAATTGGCAACATGATGCCTAGTTTTATTGTAATGATATCTAACCAAACAGCCAGCAGACGACTCAAATGCAACTCAATGTTTAGTTCAGAAATTGCACAAATCAAGATAAACCTACCAAAAGTTACCAGCATTTTTCATACGAGAACGTTGTATAGGTTACTTAGCTTTACACTGCCACAAGGTATTTACTATGTAGTTAGTGCAATGTTTGAACTGTTTGACTCACGACACCACCCAAAACAACTTCACATCAAATTCAAGGTGAAGGCAAACGGGGAGAAGATTGTTGTTGACGTATGACTTGTTATTCCATTGTTTGTAGGCCGATAATACCCTGGAGAAATGCTCAGAAAAGCTGTTGTCAGCGGTTTATGAAGGTGTTAAGTTGCCCACAAATGTCCGTTCTTCCATAATAAATCTCACTCCAGCATCGCATCAGCTCGCTTGTAAATTGTTGGATTTGGCGTATGATCTTGGCCTCAAGGTTTTTAGCGCTTTTCTTTGAGTTTGATCCCTCGTCGTTTTTCGTTTCAAGATTGACACTTGGTGTAATGAAACCTTTTATCATCTATTCTAGCATAGCACTCTAATGGAGAACATCATACAAGACTTTACCAGCAATTCAGGTTTGTGGAAAATATAGTGCAGTGTATATTTGTGGTAAATGCCTTGCTTTATGGATAGCTATGTTCAAGTATCAATTTGGTGGTTTCTAAAAAATACAACACCATTATTTTGGATTCGACGAACACGTTAACTCTACTTAGAGCATTTTTAGGTCGATGAACATGTTATTTTTCTGTTTTTTTATGCACAGGTTCTTCCTTCGGTATTGCATTCTACACGACTTTTCAGACAAGCATCAACGGCTTTTTCATCAGGGAACCTAATTTACACGTGCCAAAGCTTCTTGCTAAAGCTCCCTCTCACCCATTTTTGGTAAGAAAATACAACGCTCCATTTTGAAACTATTACTATTAAAGAACATTAAAAACGACAATAAAAATACTCCCATTCACCACTACACAGTGGAAGAATTAAAAATGTACCTTTTGCCAGAGGTGTTAATGAAACACGTCAGATTAACTTTGCAGTTTGGTGGCTTACTGGAGCATAAGATTTCCCTGTAACTAGAGAGTTTAAGTTTGACGTCTTCCTTGCCTCATCGAATTTGATCATGAAGCTGATTATGATTCGCTGGACAGAAAGTGGATGACTTCAAGTATAAACGGCCAGATGTTCGTGTGTCAATTCAACCACATCCTCCTTATGTTTGTCATAAATCAATATACTACTACCATCCCAATTAACCTATTTCTCTGCTTCTCTCATTTAATCTTTCTCCACTTCACTCTTTTTATTCTTCAGAAGAAACTAGATATCAAATTCTTTTAACAGAAAAGCTTGTCATGAGAACAGTATTAACATTTTGTTTCATTTGGATTTTTTGTGTTTAGATTTCAAACATGCTGAATGGGATCCTTGATCATGTTATCAGAGAAGGTTCACTACGAAGAAGGTACCACAAAATGCACATAACCTTACTCACCATCTTCGTTATTTAGTGATCAGACATTAACCAAAGTGAAGTTTTCTCTGTTGCTTTAACTCTATGATGTAAAGTTGTTTTCCTCATTTTTGCAGCAAAGTTGAGTCCCTGGTTATTCAATGAACACATAGCTTTATCCACTGAATTAATAATCAAAATATAGACGTTGGAACATTTTTAGCATTAATACGTTCAGGGCTGCATGGAGATCTTGCCAAATGTTTACCTCTGGATGAAGGTAACCAGTGGCTAAACAACAGGAGCCAGCAATGAAAAATGTAGCAATATTCAAAATTGCAGTGCGTGCCACAGAGGCTGGTGCGAACTTTCCATGCAACTTTAGAGCATCTGAAAGTAATCAATCATGTCCCCCCTTAAAAAAAAAATTATAAACCAGTCGTATACACATATGATTATCCTACAATTGTTTCTGGTTACTGTTGTTGTTGTTGTTGTTGTACATTACTTAGTGTTTCTCTGCTCTGTTTGTAGGCATGGATCAAGTATTGTTACAGTAATTTTAAACTGCTGGTCCAGCTTTGATTTGTGGTGGGGTCAAAAGTCTTCTATGGACCTCAAGCAATCCATGCTCATGATTCTGAAAAAAATTCTAATTTTGAACCCAAAGGTTAGCTTTTAATGCCTTGGTATTTTGCCTTTAATTTTAGATGCTTATTGAGTCGTTTGTGCTTTGCTTTGGGAAGGTTTTTTTTGTGTGGTTTTAGGAACACTCCATCTTTTGTGTGGTTGGCTTCCATTTCAACTTCATTTTACAGTGTTTTATTTTTAATTATTGAGCGTAGCCACTACTCGAGCGCGTGCTGGTGTTACACAACGGGGAGGATGCGATCATGAGTTTCTAAAACTACGCGAAGACTATGTGAAGACATCTTTTATTCGTGAAAGACTGTCTTTAAGACAGTGCTTCGCCCGTTTAGGGTTCCTCTGTGCCTCGTGAAACTGTTAATAAGGCACCGACCCATTTTTGAATAGTTGTTACGTATTCAAAGTTATATAATTGGCCATATTATGAGTCTCCACTTCATCTACAGCACCAACACTGTTTGTAAAATGGAAGACATTCATCACATGATTCCCCTGTACTACTTAACTTCCCCGAGTAGACCCATTTTGTGTTGCAATAGAGATTATTCCAAGTTTCTTTCTTAATCTCAAAGCTGGTTACCGATTCAAGCAGACCGTTTTTTCCAAGCTTGTTCGACTTGTGCTTACGCCTTATGAATGACAAGTTGGCAACTCTAGCATTCAAGGTGAGTCTACAATATTGTACCTGTTCATGTTTCCACAACCCTGTAATCATGGAAGGAATAGCTTTTGTACTGTTACATGCCAGGCTGCAACCACGACCGAGTGACCAGGGGATTGAAAAGAGATTGAAAAGTTATCTATATATATACCTGCTATAATCGAGTTGATAGTTTGTATTTTCCTTCTTGCAACTTTTCGAGTTATTAAGGCCCTGGCAAACGAGGACGCATTGTTGCGGACACAAATTTTTCCCTGTTTGCCCGCGCGCACAACATTATTTTGTTGCAGACAAAAAAATTTGTGTCCGAGACACATGTTCCTCATTTTTTCCAAAACATTTTGTGTCTGCAACAAATGTTTCTCAATTTGCGCAGCATGGAAACACAACATTTTGTGTCCCGCTCGTTTGCTCACCCAAGAAACATGAGCAACAATGTGTCCTCGTTTGCCAGGGCCTTTAGCTACATCTCATAAACGTACAACCTGCAATGCAGGTAATTTACAAGTCACAATTTGCACACTCGCCAATTCCAAGTTAAACTTGCTAAATGGTTAAACCGTTTTGGATCATGCCACATTGGCAGTAGGTTATGCAAGACATATGTTTCTTTAAGTTTAGGATTGCAAGCTGGCTTTCCTTTATTTATTAAAAAAAATTGCATGCAAGCAAGTAATAATTATCAAACATCACTAAAGCTGTACTATCGTACGACAATGGGCCTTTTGCGGCAGTTGATCCCTTCCATTAAAGCTTCGACATGTTAATTTAACCCTATCTTTGTAATATGCGCCCTTTTTTCTATTATTTGTATGCATACTCATTAGCACTTAATAAGTATTTAGATTCAGATTTCCAGATCCTGTAACATTTTTACTGAAGGAGGCAGACGTCTCTGCCGAGACATCTCTATGAAATATGAAATCGTAGTTTTGTAGAAGGATTTGTATGCAAAAGCATTGGCGCGTGACTGGATGGCAAGGGTTTTGATTCCCATACAAATCCTTTTAATTTCAAACGGCCATAAAGGTCGGTACCCCCCTCCCCCAACCAGCACCCCCCGCCCCTTCTGAGGTGTAAGCCTGAAACTTTCCTTGGTGGCAGATTCCTTTTTGTTCTGAACACGCGATAAAGTAAACCTTGTATGTGTCTTGAATCGACACTGAAGAACATTATTACTTAATTTGAATTAAACTCTGTTGTGTTTCTTTTTTCTACTGCTTCAGAGTCAAGTGCTGGAGCTTTTGCCACATTTTTCCAGATTACTAGGCGGACACATGGAGACCCTTAAGTAAGTGTCTGTGTGAGTAGATATTGTCTCACTGCATTTCCCTATATGGTAGAACATATTCACTTTGTTTTTCATTCTTTTTCAGGCTAGGATTGGATAACTTTGTTGCAGATAATTTCCCGCTGAAGTCAACAGAATTCATCAAGGGTGGTCCGCAATACAATGACTATATACAGGCATTAGATAAGGTGCTTGCACTGTATAATGAATTCACCTTTCATTGTATCTGCCGATATTAAAGTGGCAAAGTACAGTGCGGAGACTAATGGCGAACTGATTTCATATTTGGCCAAAGGGAGAGAGAGCGCTTTTTTAACCAATGTTTTATTTTTTTTTTCACCCTCTGTTATGTTAGCCTGGTATAGGCACAAAATATGCTTGGAAAGAAGACGGGGATTGGGCTGCGTAAATTTCCATTGACATTTACGATCTATTACGTGAAACCCATTAAACAAAATTTTCTTTTAGATGTGCGTGCTTTAACAAGGTGTTTTTTGCTTCTTTCCAAAAAGAAATGCTGCGCTATATTTTACAATATTAATAATTTGATAAACGTTGTACTTTGCATGAGACGTGTACATTATATATTCTAATATATTTCTTTTATCCTTAGCTCCTTGCTGCTTTTGTCAGCGCCACCAGTCTGGTGCTACTTGAACTGCTGATAACAATTATCTGCCGTGAAACTAAACATGTACACGAGGATCAAATCCAAAAATCCCTAGTAACATTCATTCAAAGGCAAGTTTATGTGTCGTTCAGCTGGGTAACCCTGGTTGCTTGATTGTACTATGGTAGATTTTGCTAAATTTGAGTCCCAGATTTGCCAACCAACAGCTGAAATGTAGGGAAGTCCAACCCTTGGCTCACTCTTTCCTCGCGGTAAGGCTTTGCACTTGGAGAAATGCCAGGCAACTGCTCATATGCGGGTCCGTAGTCACAGGTCTCACCTGATCTGTATTCCTCAAGAAGTCCTCTTCCTGGTCCCCTTTGGACTCGATGACCACAAGGTATGGGCCCCTCCATACCATTGTACTGGATGGCTGTCCCTAGTACCACCCAATCTGTTTCCCTCCACAGAGGGGACCCTTCCTGGCCCTCTGCATCTTGTACACGAGTTAGCTGTGTTTCCCTGCTGGCGAATTTTGCCATGGCGTGTTTGCTGGTTTTTATTAATATGTTCTCAGGTGATACATAATTCATCTGGAAAGGTTAAAATTAAAGTTCACTCCCTGCCTTATGTTATGTTATGTTTTCGTTATTGTAGGTGTGAACCCCCTGTTGCAGTTGCACAATAACATTATTTTGATTCTTTTGTACTTTGTTTGGTGGTGCTCATTTTTTCAAATTAATGTCCTGATCCAAACAGACTCGCTCTAACACCTGATAAA
>JAEMWC010000376.1:325000-410000 GCA_016490735.1 Pachyseris speciosa
GTGTAGATGTTACAGTTTAAATTTGATCTTAGGTTATTTTATGTTTAACCTCATGAGAAGACAAAGGAATTTCATTTTGACCTAGGTTAAACATAAAATAACCTAAGATCAAATTTAACCTGTAACGTAGACACGAGTAAACCTTTTTTACTTTATTTCACACTTGGCATTGATGTTGAATTTTCTCTGTATGACATTCTAACTAAAGATATTTGAGCCATATGCAAAATTTTGGCTGACCCCTCTGATGGAGCTGATCCTGCGACTGAAAGACTCTGAACAGCCGGGCACTGAGGGGATTAATTACTTTATAGTTGATCTTGTGGTTACTATGCTGTCGTGGAATAATACAGCCATACCAGAGGTTAGTAGTAGCTCTTGTAGGTCAGTACATTTTGCCATATAGGCATACGCCTGCTAACTGTCACAAAATTGTATTAGGTTCCCACAAGATAAAAAGCTTAGGAAACGGTCTTCAAAGAAGTCAAATCCTTGGAAGTTCACATAAAATTTTAATGCCTTAGCTTATTAGTGACGTTTCTATCCCAGGATGAACAACGCTTCAAGAAATAAGAATTAAAATTAATATCTACAATCGAATCCTATCTTTCTAACACCTCTGTTAGTCTAGCTGGTAAAACTGAAATGCGGGACATGGAATAGAGAGCCTGTGTCTAATTTATGCTTCTATACACTATGGGTTTCTTTACAATTCTCGGTTTCTTATTTTCTTCCCATGAAACATGTAGACTGAACAATAGGAACCTTCTTGTGGACCATTTCACTTTGTTAATCTGTTGTCGTTTCATGTTTTTTTCCCCAAAGGATCGGTATCTGACAAGCAGGCTTCTCGAGTTTATGATGTCAAGAACTCGTCACAGGAATCGCTCTGTATTCAGAAATAATTTAGAGATTGTTAAAAGCACGGTAGAGATATGGAAAAGCAGGCTTCAAGTGCCCACAAAGTAAGCAACAATTCCATGTTTTCCATTCTGTGTCAATTGCTCACTTATTGTTGCGTAGTTTGTTAAAACATTTCTTGATAACCGCACGTTTATGGTAACGGGTATTCGACGAATCTTTGAATAAAATGTGCTCAGTTATGGTGTTAAAGTGAAACAGCTTTCTTAACTTTTTCGGTACGCCAAACTCTACAGAAAGCGTACATGTTTATTTATTTTTTGTATGTTTATTTATATATGTGACCTGGAACGCGAAAACGGACACCGACGCTTTACTATTAAATGGGTAAAAATATACGGTTTGTAAACGGGTACTAAACTTTTAACGACTGTGTTTAAACGGTTTCCATTCCGTTTAAACGGAAAATTAAAACCGTTTAATGGTTGGGCAAAGTCCAAAAACGGTTTGAGTTGAAAACTTATAAACGGAAATCTGAAAACTTTTAACGGTTAAACCATTAATCGTTTAACGGAAGCTAACGCTTTAATAAACGGTTATGCAAAACGTTGAACGGAAAGCTTAAACGTTTCAAGTGGTTGAACAAATGAACAGTCATAGCAAATAAACGGTTAACACAAACCTTTTGGAACAGTTTCAAACAAACGACTCAGGAATTCTGTGAAAGTGAAAGCAGCAAGATGTTCGATAATTCGTGGGACTCAAGCGGTCAGCACGTCATGCTCATGAATTTTTAACCTTTTTCACGTTCAGCGAAACAGCTGTATTTTCGGCCGTGAATCTGCTGTTTGTGATTGATTACTTGTTGATAGTATCTTGATTCTTTCAACTTTGCAACAGAAAGGTGATCGTGAAAAAAACAAACAAGTTCAGATCTTCGAGTTGTCTTTTTTATGCGCAAACCCGGTAATTCTAATTACTCTCTAATTCTCCACCGAACAAATAAACAGAACTGACGCCACAGTGAAGCCTACATTTGCATAGTGTATTTGCGATTTGTCGCCAGAGTGAATATTCCATGTTAGTATAATTTTGAGTATCTTCAGTGAAACTTTTATTTGATTAATGCGTTTCTTGTAACTACAAATTGTGACTTCAACAGTACATTCATGTGCTTACATGTATGTGTGGTAAAACTCGACTTGACTTGGCAGTTTTTCCTTCTAAATAAATAAATGTTGTGTGCAAATCGTTAATAAAAGGCTCAAAATAGAAAACAATAAACCAATTTATTAAGCTCGATGGTGTAAGGAGTGGTTTCCTAATCTCCCAAGCAAGCGCTCATGTTTAAATCTTCGAGCATTCTGGATCGAACTGGAATTTAGAAGTGTGGGTTTTTGAAGAGAGGGCAAAACCGGAGTACCCGGAGGAAAACCTCTCGGAGCAGAGAAGAGAACCAAAAACAAAATCAACCCACATATGACAACGAGTCCGGGTATCGAACCCGGGCGACATTGGTGGGAGACGAATGCTCTCACCATCCCTGTTACATATCGTTCCACCGTCTTACCTTTTTCTGTGTTTTCCTAGTTCGGTAAATGTTATTTGTAGATTTGTTATGAGCTGTAGTATGTGTCAGCATTTGTAAGCCTTTGCGTGTTTTCAAGGGTGATATTCGATGCCCTTTGTAACCCTGATCCCACGAAGAAGGATAATGTCGCTGGGATTCAGTTGCTTGGAATCGTTGCTGCTAATGGCCTGTCACCCATTTCAAATGATTCCACCATTGATGAAGAGAGGTGAGTAGAAAGACATCAACTCTAACATCTCTATAACATGTCAGATTTGTGTTTGTTGGTTATCAGGGTTGAACGCTATGTAGGTTTATGTCAGTTAGAGCGCTTTTCAATGGAGTGTTGTAAAACCAAAATCAAAGCAACAGCCAATCACAACAGAAGTAAGCAGTGCAATGAGCCAATCAGAGTACGAAGCAATTACATGTAGCCGGCGCAAAGCGCGCGAAAATATGGTTTCGCTTCTCATTGGTGGAGAAAGTGGCGCGAGTTTTGCCAGCCAATCACAGAGCGAAGCAATACAAAACCAAAGCAAAGGAGAATGACTTTGGACACTCGATTGAAAACCGCTGTAACATGCTTTTATTAACTGTTGTAGCACTTATATCATGTTCTGTTTTCTATTTCTATTTAGCATCTTAATACCTTAAGTTTAGTAAGTTTTGATAGTTAAGTCTTTTTGGGACTGGTTGTAATTAGTTTTAATTTTTTTACGTTATTTTATATCTTAGGCCCGGTTCATACGTCGCATTTCTGTGTCGAATGCAATTCAGATAATGAGGCAAATCATCTCATTATCTATTGTCTCAATTGCATTCGACACGGCAGAAATGCGACGTATGAACCGGGCCTTAGTTAGTGAGAACCTCCCTGAAAACCACGTAATGTGACGGGAGCTTCCTCTATAAAGATTATTTATTATTATTATTATTATTATTATTATTATTATTATTATTGAAATAGCTGTACAAAATATTTACTGAATTTTTATAATGTTAGATGATCTTTTTGTTGCTCATACTAATAGGAAACACTGCAGTATGGTTATTTTCATCGGATGACAAAGAAGAAATCGTAACACAAAAGGAAAATAACCTTCAGAACTTTTGAAAGCTTCCTTCTAAAACATCGTGTTTGAAATCGGCAGGTTTTACAGTTGCCTTGTGAATAATTTGACGTTCAAGTACAAAGAGGTTCATGCAGCAACAGCTGAAGTGATTGGCTTACTGATGAAACATGGAGCCGAAGAACATAAGGTCAGACTTTCTCATGATTGTATTTTTTTTCTTTTACTGTGAAAGTGTTAATAAAACAAAGAACAGTTCGCTCTTTCTCTTTCTCACAAAACCACTGTTCAACTGTGACCTGCACATAATTATTGTAAAAGGCATAGATTTAAACTACTTTAAATAGTCTTGAAGTTGTCCATGAGGTTAGTTTATTCATCGCAAATGGCAGTTTTAGGATTTTTATATGTGTATATCAGTTACTTGCGTAATTCGCTGTGCCTAATGTTTGACGCCATGGAGTGATTTTATAAATGTTGTAGGTGTTTGATGGTCCTCTACATGACATGGTCACTCAGACGCTTTCGTCATTAATTAATTCAGCCAAACCGCAACCTGATAAGTTCATCAGCTGTGTACACAGACTACAGATCAGCTATCCTCCTGTTGTTGACAGGTATATGTATTATTGCAGCTACTCAGACGTTTTTAGGGGAAGGGGCTGGGGTGTCTTTCAAAGCTTGAGCGCAATAAGAGCATTGAATACAGTCGTTCATTTTACGTGTACTGAACCTTAAGTGAAATTGTTCCACCATATTGTAATTTCAGATTTGTAAATCAGATCTTGTTTAAGCTGCCCTCTGTGCATGGTGATTTCAAGACATACTGCCTCGAGATTCTTTGCTCCAGGGCAGAACACGTTCCAAACTTGTTTACCGAGCTAAAGACAAAAGGTTTAAGGGATATATTGGTTCTCAGGTAAGTGAGTGAACGTCATTTTCTCAAAATGCTTCCTTTTATTATTTAGTGTTGTAGTGTTAAAGAATCTACTCATTTCCTTTGTTAGGTAGGCTGTGTTGTCTATTGCTGTATCTTTTAATGAACGACTAAATGAATGTTAAATAGCAGCCGTACTTTGAACGACAATTTAGAAAACCAGAAAGGCGATTGACGGTTATCAAAATCATTTTCAGAGATGAAGGAAACCAGGTTGCAGTGCTAAGGATAATTCAACGACTGTTGAAGAAGCTGACTCTTCCAGAACTGCAGTTTGTTTTTCCATCAGTTGCTGCTTTTGTTACGCATCCAAACACTCTGTGCAGGGATCTGATGTATGATATACTCATCTGGATCTATGACACTTTCAGGTGTGCATTGTTGGAGTAGAGATGTGGGACTGCTTTAATTCCCACATTCCTTTGTTTCACTTTGGAAGCAGGACTTGATCACCAGTAAACTGTCGGGGAAGTATAGTAAGTGTCGAGTTCGCAACTCTCTATTGACCAGGGCCCGGTTGTTCGAAACCCAATTAACCCCAATCCAAGATTAAAAATTTACCAAGGAGTTTATTTCTCCAACCACAAACGTTGTTCAACGCCGATATACTACAAGACCTTAGATTAGAGGACGTCAATCCTGAAAAGCAAAAAGCAGCAAAACAAACTTTCATCCAAAACTAAAAAACTGCAACCAAAGTTTACGCTAATCCTGGATAAAGTTAATCGACTTTCGAACAACCGGGTACAGATGATCAATTCCTGTATCTTCCAAAGTGAAACAAATGAAGTAATGGTCGATTTTCCTTGCTGTCAGAACAAATCTTGTCAAAAAAAAAGTTGTACCATTTGGGTTGACCCTCTGAAATGTATCGCCTCCTCAAATGGTCAGTCTAAACGAAAGTGTTGTGAAAGCATATATAAAGAGGACGTTTTCCTTAGCAGTGTATTTCCAGTAATCAGTGTGTGCGTTAGCTATTTGAATTTCTGAAAAGTTGAAAGAGATAAAGAAGACGGTTCTTGAGGAGTAATCAATGCAATGCCAGCTTGAGCTTCATTTTGTCACAGTCTTTCACTCTTATTTATAGAAATGATGAAGTATTCCGAGCTGAGGAAGGTGCTGCAGAAATCCTAGCGGTCGCGAAGGATCACCTTCTACAAGGCCTTGCAGATGACAACAGAGAACTCAAGTACGCAAAGTTTTCCTTGCATATAACTACAGAGCGCATGGGTTTTTCACTCGTAAATTGTGCAAGCACAATGAATGAGTTTAAGTGATGGGAATGAAAGCGGTCGGTTGGTCGGTCGCTCACTCACTCATTGGGTCGTAAACTTTATATTATGGTCGCACAGGACACTTGCCTATGAATAAATTCCTGAACCGAATTTAAAGGGTAGGTGTTTCCGTTGCGAGTCGATTCCGCTGAAATTTAACAGGGGTTTTAATGGATGATGGAATTACATCTTGATTGTTGTTTCACCTGCGGGTAGCGCTTGATGGTGATATTAGGCTGTTCAAGTAAGAACTGCAGAATAGCAAGTTCGTGTCGGAGTTTTCTCATTGAGAAGCACAGTAAAGTAAACAGGTTACCTATAATGGTAGATCATAACCTCTTTCGTGATAGGACAGAGGCATTATTGGCTTCTAAGGGCATACAAATGTGAAGAGTAGACTTCGAAGCGTTCGATCTTCTTTAAGAAAGTTATTTTTACAATTCCGCTTCTTTCACATCACAATACAGTACACCGTGCACTTTATAAACATAAACCTGAGAGTTTATGTCCTCCGTGTATCATTTCCTGAAATTTCATATTCGCGACGAAAACTTGTACACAAAATAGCAACTTTTCTGTCGCCGAAAATTATACGAGTCAATACTTTATTCAATGACGCGCACTTTTAAATCTATGAATCAAATTATGATAATTCACTGCCTTTCAGTGTGCGTGCTGTATAGCCAGTGCAAAGAACAGGGTTTCTTTTAAATTTATCGTTTTGGGAGCAACGAGCTCTCAAACGTAGATTTTATTAGTTTTTGACATAATTTATTGAGTAACTTACACTGAGTACGTAAAAACAATCTTCTCGTGAGTATTTCGAGATTTTTTGAAACAGTCGTCATAGTTCGTGTATTCTCTTGAAATAAATACATACGCAATGAGAGCAAGTGTCCTGTGCAACCTCAACTGGATTAGAATACTTTACATTATTCATAAGTTCTTAGCATATGGAGAATGTTTAAAAATGGCGAGTCTTGAGCTGCCTACCGCAAGACCCGCTGGATTGATAAGCGTACGCCTTACCACCAGACCACATCAGCCACTCTGTCTTATCACGTATAATTTCTTGAGGTCATACGCGAGTCACTAAAGATCGCTAAGTAATCAACCATTTAAAACAAAACTACTGCAGGTGCATCACAGAAAGGTGCATCACAGAAACAAGTTTCTGAAAAAAGCCTTATGAAAGATAAGCAGAAAAGAGGTACTTACACGCTGGGATTTGTCCTGAATAAAGGAGCAGATCCTGTAAAGACTTATTAATGCATTGTATCCGATTACACCCATAAAATGCAACGATTGACTATCAGGCTTGTCGCTTGGAGCTTTGAAAAATTCATGCTGTCACATAACAGCTCCAACGTAGATAAATTGTACGCTTAATATTTGCAATTCTTTCATGTTACGGGTTCGAGCGGAAAATGACAAGCCACTAGGACTTACAGCATTCGAAGCCGTTCTTTAAGGCTGCTTTCCTTCCCGACGGCATAGACTAATATCACGCTTGATGTGAAAAATAGATTTGCCCGTCCAGCCTCGTCCACAAAACGAGCAAACACAAAGGATCTTTATCCAATGGGAGCTAGAACTCATCCTGATGACGAGTCTGGACGGGCAAAACCTATTGTTCAGCAGAAATGTGATATCGGTCTATTAGTAACGGAATACATCATTTTGCTCATGATCAGTTCCTGGTGTATTGTGGGTAGATCCAGATAATTAGCTTCCTTTACCAGTAATGAATGCATGTCTATATATGAATCAGGTTGAAGTTGAGAAATTTCTGGAGTGATGAAAGTCGGCTTCCAGGAACCACACTGGAACGTTTAGTTGAAGTGTTGCGAGCAATGTATTCACCCAACACTGAGAATCAGGTTTGAAATATTAATCTTGCTTTTACTTGTAGTAGTTAACAGACAAACGTTTGTTAATGTGGTTAGTATGAGTGAAACGTTGACGCATTTCATTTCCAAGGTGCGTACACTCTCAGACAAACATGAAAAGGCGAAAAACAAGTTCCAAATGGCCCAATTGAATTAACATTAAGTGGGAATTGCTGTGTCAGTTACAAGTTTTTAATTGACTGAGACATGTTATGTTCGTTTCAACAGTATCTCGGTTACACTACAAACCTGATTCTGCACCTGACCTCCCTTAGCCCTGATTATGGTCGGATGATGTTTGAACAGCCTCTGTCTGAGTGCAAGTTTGAGGTGAGATGGGCATCATACTTAACAATTTACTATCCATGATATGCTTTTAACTCATTTATAACAAATGACATTGCACCCTCGTTTTCATTTGCAGGAATACCAAGTAAATTATTCTTGGCAACAGAGACATTTGGTGATGACGCCCCTATTTGCCGCAACTCAGAGATCGTTTGGCTCTGGAATGACACAGACGCAAGGCTCAATGTCAGTGGACGGTGTCCCTGAGTTGAGGGCGACACAGAATCTACAGTTCACTCCAACTCAGGATCATGGGAGATCACAGGCCTTTGACTGGCTCAATCCAAGCCAGGTTTGTGATTCTTTTCACCCATTCATTCTCTGAACTAGATTTAACTTGAGTTGTGGCAAACCGCACTGTTTGACATTTTTCCATCCGGTGCAGTTAACTGACGAAAGTATGCATTGTTCTGTTAATTCACAATACTGGTTTCGTAAATGGTTTGAACTCAAGAGTCAAATTGTAACTTGGTGAGGCACAATCATCCATGTGAATGTAGTTCTGAGAAGTACCATTTGTCAAAAGTACCATTTTTCAATAGTGATCACTGTTTAGGCTGCGAAGACTGTTAACAGTGATCATTGTTGGCAGTAAAAAACAATACGGCCATGCCGCCATGCGGTTAGGGCGCTTGACCTGTAATGCGGAAGTCTCGGGTTCAAGTCCTCCTCTGGCCGATAGTTGGAGAGGGTCACGCTTGTAAATAGCCAACTGGTTTGTCTCCCACCAGTTGGGTTTCTTAACCCTGTTACGTTTATTTGAATTAAGTGGAATGCCTGTGAATTAGCTAGAGCAGCTAAGTGCATTTCCACTATAAAAGCATTTGATTTTGATTTTTGATACAGCTGAACTGACAGATGGCCAATAACATCACGACTTCGTTGACCAATCGCTGACCAGAGAATTTACACCATCTATCTACGTTACACAGATCGCTTGACTCTGATTGTCGAAACGTCAGTCAGTGTCACCTGAAACTGTCCTCACTACACTCACCCGGACCATTTGTTTTACCAAGTTATAATACTTGTTTCGTATGCTACTGCAAAAACGCTATAACCTTCCAGCTTGTTAGGCTTGTCTGGGACTATGCTGGTTTACCACTTTGAAAGAAAGAAGAGAAATGCAGTCTGCACAGTGGATAATGTAACGTTTACACTGTAATTTTCCTAAACTTTTCAAGGTGTTGTAATCATTGAACTACAGCCACTAGAAGAATAAACTCCCACTCACTGATTTCTTTCTCTCACTCAAGGAAGCAAGTCCTATCCAGTCTTTTGTCACCTCCTCCACCCAGACACAGTCGTCACTACTGTTCAGCAGGTCACTGAGTAGAGACAACAGAAAGGCTTTCAAACCTGTTCCAAGTGATTTTGGCAGCCAAACGATGATGCCTTCACAAGACCCAACCCAGCAATCTCAAGGTGAGATCTCCCATACCATTGTACTGTTTGGTTGTCCATAAACAGTGACAAAGTACACCGCTTATCCTCCATCACCATGCGCCCGTGATCTTCGTGTCTTGTATGTCATCCCATTCACTGAAATGTAGCTCCAAATATGTCATCAGTGGAGCAATAAAAACAAATTTTGTTACATGGCGTTCAGGGCTTTTTGACAGGACGAGAATCCTAATGAATGAAAAAACAGCGATTGAAAAGCAAACTGTCGAAGTCAACAGGCATTTGTGTTCAACAGGTTTACACCACCTTTTTTGCTCCTCTTTACACTGGAGGAATTTTAGTGTCATCACATTAAAGATATTAAATAGTTATAACAAAGTTTTCAAATACAGTTACGTTGTGGAGGAAGACTTTGAGAAAGTAATTGTTGTATTTAGGTATCCGTTTGTATGGCATCACATTGACGTCTGCTTGATAACACTCCTCGTTAAATACCTACAGTTCTGACCCACCGGTTCATTTCCTCGCGCGGCTCTCAGCCAATCACCGGCATCGTGGCTGATAACCATCGTCCCATTTGATATCTGTCGCTCAATGTTTACAGCGAGAAGAAACCATTAAGGAAGCAGGCCACTTTTGTGTGTATTAGGTCTTAACCTTTAATTAAATCACAGCTTGCATTCACTGACCGTCAATTATACTATTACTGCATGACGTTTTACCCTTTTCTACAAGAGCGCGCGTTTGAGAAATTAATCGGAGGGTTTTAAAATAAACGCCCAGCCGATAGATTGTGTTCAAACTTCTACAGTTTACCCTTGTTCACCTCTTGAGCAGTTTCTCAGCCAGGGGCATTTTGCCCACCAATATACCTGCCGCCTGATACCTGCCTACTTACCACAACGATAATATAACTGATTTTGTGGAATTATCATGTGATGCATGGTCATCACGTTTTATTGTCAGTCATGAAAATCGTAGTGGTATTTAAATCAGGTTGACGCTTGATTTCCTTTTTCTACGAAAGGAAAAAGTCCAAAGGATGAAATTTTGAGACTGAAAAGACGTTTCCTGAAAGAGAAGTCTGATGGTAGATATTACTTTGCAAAGCAGGGAGCAAAGAAGAATACACTTAGAATGGTAAAGAAGATGAAAACATTCATGTAGATCAATAACTGTATTGCTCATTAGAGACTACCCTTGGAACTGCAAATTCTTCCTTTAAATTCAAGTCCTAAATGTTGCCATATTTGAATTATTTTTAACCTAATCTGACGGTGCGGTAGAGTTGACTAAAATCAGGGGATGTTACGCAAGGTCGAGCAGAAAAATTGTTTTATCATTCAGCGCATTGATAACAAATGGCAGTTTGAAACGTTTAATGCGGAAAAGCTTGAAAAACAAAACTGCCATTTTTGTCTAGAGGTTATTTATTACTAATACCCGCCAAGATTAGCTGATGCTACACGCGGCTTGTGTAAATTCTCTCCCTCTCTTCTCGACTCTTGAAATTTCGTGTATCGCAGGATATCTGTTGTATACTATGTTGAATATTTAGTGCATCATGGACATCGTGACCATGTGTTGAATAATATTTTTTCAGAAATTTGTTTATTCTGATTGCCATGTCTCTGCATTAAACAGCTGTTATATTCCATGAATTAGCTAACAATCCTCCTCCAGTTGTACTACACGTGTCTGAAGAATCCTCAGTTATTTCTCGATGTAGAATATTGTTGTTCATTACCATTTTCCTCTTTTAAAAGATGCCTTTTCTTCTCATTTACTTAGCAAGCTCTTGAGAGACAAAAGGTTGCCCGTGAAAGCCGTGTAGTAATGTACAGGAAATACCGCACTGGTGACTTGCCAGATATCCAGATCAAGTTTTCGGAACTTATTGCGCCTTTGCAAGCTGTAGCACAGGTGATAAACAACTGTTACTTGTTACAAGTTGCAGTATTATTTTATCCATCCTCCTTTAATAAGGGAAGCGGGAAATAATTAGTGTTTGGACGAGATGGTCACTGATTACTACCATATTGCGTCTTTATCTTAGTGATGTGTTTTTCTTTTTGTTCCTTTGGCTTGCTTGTTTGTTTTCTGGGGACGGGGAAGTGGATGGAGATGGGGGTTGGGGTGGGGCGGGGGTCCTCATTAACCAGCCTCTATTTTCTTTTGTTTTGCCATGTTTGTTACAGTGTGACAGCACATTCGCTAAGCAGTTATTCAGCGTGCTATTTCGAGGTGTATTTTCTCAAATTGAAGAGAAGCTGTCAGAGAGAGAAGCGGTCAGTGTCACATCAGATATCAAGTCAGCTGTCAACAGCATGGTGTCCTCCTCCACACAGTTTTCTCCTCCTTTCATCTCAAGTGTTCAGGTCTGTTTTCTTTCTCTCGCTTAACAGGTGTTTTGTTACGAGTATTTTGGTGGAAATGGTCAGCTTCGTTTTCGCAGCATTATTATTTGTTACAGTAATGACTTTCTATGTAGTTCTTAATTTTCTAAATGCACAGGTTGAATTTTCAATTAATATTTTATTACGTGTTCAAAGGCATTTAGGTTAATTTCCATGAAAATCCTCTTTACGTTAAATGACCAATGACCAAAGAAATCGATTTAATGCTCAGTTTACATAACATGTTCTTGTTTCCTCAGGACATTTGTTACCATGAAAACAAGCTTTCTATTGACCCAGCGTCCGTTAGTACAGCATGCTTGACAAGTCTACAGCAACCCATTGGTAAATAAAAGTGTCCTAATGTTCCTTTGACGTAATGAATCTTTTTCCGAAAGTTTTGTGTAGATTGGGGTTCTGTTCACCTTAATGGTGCACAGAACAGCGGCCCAGTTTTGACACTTTTTGTGTACCATATTATAATGAGCCTTAACACTTATGTAAGACATATCAGTCTTGAGTATTCTGAATCGAAATTGTTTGATTAAACTTAGAAGCTTACGTTAATCAAATGCAGTCAGGAATGCAGCTTGTCACTAAAGTGGGTCCCCAGATCATTATTGGTTAAAGGAACAGTGTCACGGATCTCGCGCATGTGCAGTAGCGATACATGACCTTGAAAAAATTGGCACGTTTCGTCGCTGTGAGGGAGATTTCAATTACCGATATATATTTAATATAGAAAGGTAATGAATTGAAGTCTTCATCAGCTATTAAAGTGCTCAATAGATAAACTAGAGCAATATGTATATTTCCAGAGTTGGATTATTTGGTCGAAGACATTTATTGCTACTCAGAGTTTCATGCTTCTTGCAAAGCAATCATTAGGCAACTGCCAAAAATAACGGATACATAAGAATATACACAAAATTTGAAAATACAGAACACTAAACAATAGAAGCGAACTGGTATCTATGTGTATCTACGTGTATATTCTTATGTATCCGTTATCTTTGGCAGTTTTTGCACTCACACTCATCTGGGGTTTGTATTATACATAAGCTTTTCGTTATCTTTACATATTTGGAAAACTGGGCCAAAAACATATAGGCATGAAGGGTTGATGAAGTGATTAACATTTGCTGGGCAGGTACCATGGATCCTGTTTTAGCTTATTATTGATTGTAGGGATCATGCTGCTGGAGAAGCAGTTGCTGCAGATTGAAGATGATGGTCCAACTAGCAACAAGAGAGCGAGATCCTCTGTTGCCCCACCTTCACAAGTCACTACAACATGGATAGAGTTGTCAAAGTAAGTCTCCCAGCTATTGTGCACACTCTTGCCGAGTAGTGAATTTATTTATTTATTTGCCATCTTGATAGAGTATTTACATGTTTTACACCAACGTTAGGGGCGAGGAGACCTCAAGAAACCACCAGACTTATAGGAGAGGCCACTTCGAAAGACAATATTTAACAATTATTCACCGAAGTGGAGGTGAATAGTGGTGGATATTTACACCACTTTCACCAACACTGAGGTGAATAATTGTGTTAGTATATACCACACAAGCTGAATAATAGCGGACCAAAACATTACTTTATGTGTGACAATATACCGACAAGCGGTCGAAAATTGTAAAATCTCGCGCCCCGG
Source organism: Pachyseris speciosa (assembly GCA_016490735.1). NCBI lineage: Eukaryota > Metazoa > Cnidaria > Anthozoa > Scleractinia > Pachyseridae > Pachyseris > Pachyseris speciosa. The sequence goes on from JAEMWC010000376.1 coordinate 338,407, forward strand.
CTGCTGGAAGGTGAATAGTACTTGCTAATCATCTCCGAATTAACCAATCAGAGCACGCGAAAAGCACTATTCACCTGTGTGGCATATGCTAAATAATATAATTTGGTGCTGTATGAGTGCGGCATGACCACATTCAGGATTGTTTAAATAAAAATTCTAACATCTTTTTCTTAAAGGTAAAAAAGCTAGCTGAACAGATCATTCACGCAGGGAGAGAATCCCAATAAGTTTTAGGAATTCAATCACAAGACAATCTAGCTTCTAAAGTTGTCGTGATGCTGAATTCCTTATCGATGTTATTGATTCTTTTCTTGTTGCTCTGTAGGTTGTACAGGTCGTTACGAGACTATGACGTGTTACGGGGGATTTTTACTGGACACATTGGTACCAAACCAATTACCCAGAAAGCCTTGGAAGCGGAAGCACGTGGAGACTTTTCACAGGCTCTCAAACTGTATAATGAGGTGAGTGGAATACGCCAATATACACAACTTAGACGCTCTTAACCGCGTTTCATGCTGTTAGGGCTCTAACTTGTTTTAAAGTGTTGAAGTTCTCCCTGTATTGATTTATGATAATCTTTGTTGAACAGGCCATTTCTACAGAGAGCTGGACAAGCGGTGAACCTCAACAAGAAGAGGAAGACTTGTGGGATGATGGCAGATTACAGGCAAGTGTTATGCCAGACTGCTGGTAATTATTTGTTAAATATGAGCTGATGTTAAATATGTCTTTCTGAATTATTGTAACAAATCGTAATTCTTTTATCTTGCCTGAGGTCACTATGTATTGTAGTAATTGTGTTTGCATTATGGGTCATAGGAGAAGGCGCAGGCAAGTGGCTTCATTTGGTTGCCAATAGCACAATCCAACGTGATTTCACTAATTAATACATGAGTAGTAAATGGTCCTCTCGTGAAGAAACTAACTAATCTAGATTCCACATTATAACATAGCTTTGGAGTTGTTACGCTGTGTGCTTACTGGTTGTCAAACAACATAAGTGATCCCCTTTGTCGAGGACGTTTGGTAACATCATACAACAAGAAGTAACCTGAGCAGCGTACACTGCCTTTAAGGGCCTTTACTGTTCATTTCAGTGTTTTGTTGACCTAACTCATTGGGAAGACTTAGCGAAGTTCTCAGTTCTAAACATAGACGATGGTGATACTCCAGATCTTGATAAAGTGTGGACAGACACTTTTTTCCAGGTGAGCGGTGACAACTACATTAAATTTCTTTCTTTTGATGATAAATTATAACACAAGTACAGGTAATTAATCTAACGAAATGCATGAATTATACTCTTTTTATAGGAGCATTACCTTCCATACCTGATAACCAGCAAAATAAAGCTACAGTGCCATGGATCAGACGATACATCACTGAATGCGTTTGTGGCGAGGGCGATGCAAAATGATGAAAGAAAAGCACTTTTACAGGTACCATGTGTCTTTGTATGTGTGGAGCAGTGAGACACAATTGCATATTGCATAGACCCTTGTGCCATTTGTAGCAGAGTGTGTCCGTTTCGATTAAGGGATGGAAGTGTAAGTTGCAAACAATGTGGTTCGTTTTGTTTGACTGAGAGACGGTGAACGTGTCATAATCATAAAGAAAGCTGCTTTCTGTAGGGATTTTTGCACGATTTTTACCAAGACCATTGAACTCTGGGCAGGAGAGAAGGTTGACCACTCGGTTATTTCACCTCTCAGTTCCAAAATGTATAACCGTATCATTTGTATGTTTCACAGGGTCGTCACAGTGACAGCCTTGCTCTAATGTATCTTCTTCAAGGTGACTATGACCAGGCATCTTACTATGCCGGGAGCTACGAACAGAGTTTCCTAGTGGTGAGTGGCTTTAACTGTCTATCTGCTTAGTCAGAGGTGTTCGTTATAATTTGCCCGTAAAAGTGTGTTTTGTGGCATAACACTGCCCTTGAAAACATAATGAATGTTCGTGGAACATCTTTGTCTCTGGGCTCGTTGAATGCGTTTTTGTTTTATTTTTTGCCCCAGATTAGTTAGCACTGCTATGAAAATACCACGAAACACACTTTTGAATCAAAAGCTGACTTTTTGCCATCTTTTGGTAGGACTGGGCAGGTTTGGACTCTATGATGTCTGCAAGCCGCTCCGCCAAACTGCAGTCGTTACAAAAGATGGTAGAAATGCAGGAGTTTCTGGAATTTATCACCAACGAAGGTAAGTGCTGAGATTTAGTCCACTTCTACACTAACACGATTTGTTGTAATAGCAGCAGCAGCAGCCAGCTTAACAACTGCAACGGAAATGAGCTTGCATTCATTCTGTTTGTGACGGGAATTGACATATTGACAAATTGTATTGCTGTCAGGTAGAAAGGGACAAATTCTCAGTATTAAAAAAAGGTTTTTCTTCAGTTTGTTAACTTACTGAAGAGAAGCGACAGTGGAGAACATATGGCTCATTACAAAGCTATATCATGTCTCCGACAGAGATCGGTGAAATGTAAGTTCTTCATCTTTTTCAGAGAACTTTGCAAGTGTCGGACCAGCGGTAACACTGTTAAACAAGTGGTCCTCACGACTTCCTGATCCAAGGCTTCATCCAATCAGTGTATGGGATGACTTTGTTACAAACAGGTATAGAGCTATTGTTTCGCCCGCTGTGAGGTTATGCAAACGTTCCCATTTGTTATCAGTACCTGTTTCCTGTTCAGTTTACCCTGTATGGCGTACTTACTTAGGAACCAGTACTGAGTTGCATGAAAAGTAATGTTACTAATGTAGCACGTAACTGGTACGTCTGACGTCCAGACCAGGCACGTTGGCAGTTGCGCCCGATGTTATTTTTTGTAACCTATCCCAGTAGTGAGAATGAATATATGAAAAGTTTGTATATTCATTCTCACATATTCATCACTCACGGGTATATTACGAACGAGCAAAATGACCAGATCCCAGTTGGCTTGTTAGCTCAGTTGGTAGAGCGCTGCACCGGTATCGCAGAAGTCGTGGGTTCGATTCCTGTACAAGCCTCAATTTTTTCAGGCTTTATTTTGACTACTGCTTAAGTAATGTTCGTTACTACAATGATCATTCACATATCATAGTTCACTATCCTAGTTGTGTTTCTTCTTGTGACATACCCCGATAACGTGAACCGTCTCAGCTTTACAGCGTCGTAAGAAGTATTACTAGTGCACAGGATCGTCATAAAACCACTGGGCCTCAACAGGTGTCTAGTTATACCATTGTCATTTTAATTTTTACAGTTTTGTGCTTTTGTTTGTTTTTTGGCAGAATTGTGTACATGAAAAAGATATTGAGAAAGTTTGAGGCGGTTGATGCCGAGGAGAGGTGATTGGGCTTCTGTTTTTGTCTTTTTACGTGCATTTTCGTAAGGAGACCATTGACCCGTTTCTTGTAAACAAGGTGGTAGCTTCGCATTTGCTTTGATTAAAACATCTGGAAACTTGGTACATCACTTCTCATTTCAGATCTGGAGTAACTCTGAGTGATTTAAAAGACAAGTTCCTTCAACATGAAGTTGAACTTCAGCTGCTAATGGCAAATACTGCAAAAGAACAGGTGCTGTAGTTTCTCACATTTTGGTCGATGACAGTAGAGTTTTAGCATCATTGGTTGAATATTTTGACTCGGTCTTAATAGCTGTAAACAGTAGTATATGTTCATTGGAATTAACCCCCTTTGGTGTCTTCCCCTGTCTTCCTGCATACTAAGGATAAGAATTTTTCTAATACAAGTTATAAAAACCTGAAGAGGAAAATCTGTTCAATGGACAATTTTACCACAAATTATAGGCGTAAACATTTTAATAATATTTAGGGGATTTTAGAGCTTTTTAACGTTGTACATATATATATATCTTGTTTTCCGCTCCGTTAGTCACTCACGCGTTATGCAAAACGGATCTCAACTCTTCTCTCAACCCTATATTTGCATACAAATTAATTATATTTAGGGGATTTTAGAGCTTTTTAACGTTGTACATATATATATATATCTTGTTTTCCGCTCCGTTAGTCACGCACGCGTTATGCAAAACGGATCTCAACTCTTCTCTCAACCCTATATTTGCATACAAACTCAAAAGAAGAAGCTTATGGGACAACCTTCTATCATTCAAAAACGACAATAGACGGCTTAAACAAGGACACTGCCTATAAAAGGGATGGCTCCTCCCCTCTTTGTCACGCAATTTCTGCTTGAACGACTTTATTCAATACGTGGTCTTCACGAACGCCATCGCCGCCATGTTGGACGCCGTAAACAATAGATCTCTCATTAGCTCCTTTTGTTCGTCCTCCAGCCTTTGCTCGTTTCACCATTGTTATCTGTGTCTCCAGAGATTAGCTGCAAACCACCTATATGACGGACCCAGTGAGCAAGAAGAAGGGAAGCCAGTAAGATAGAACAAGGATATATAACGGTGTTTGTCCATCATTCTCAGTCCAAGTTACCCAACTTGGAAAACCTGAAGTTTAATTTTCATTTTAACCGAATGCAATAAATTTTGAATTTCTCGTACCAACAAATTTGAATTTGGCGCCCCTGATGTTGACGGGTCGACGTCTAGAATGAAATGACTGACGGCTCGCCCAGTCCAACGTTCCTTATATAGGCAGTGTCTGTGTTTAAGCTGTTTGGAACAATCAATATAAACACGCGACTAATATGAATTACACATTTCTTGAGTGACAAACTTAAACTTTATTGCCTTTTATTAGCGAATACAAAAATGATTCAAATACACAGAGATTTGAAATGAATAAAAATACATTTATTGACAACGAAAGCTCCAACAACTACGAAATGTTTAGCCCAAAGTATCAGGAAATTAGGATGCAATCAATCGTCTTCATCTTCGCTTGGAGGATAATGACTCTTCTTAAAAGTTTCTGAATCAATGTGTTTCACTGCGTGACAATCAGTGCAGCAAATAAATCCATCCGTCGAGTGTTTACGATCAACAGGAATTTTGTATTTTGTTTGCAAATCGGACAAATCTTATAACCATCATGCCAGTGGCATCTAGGGCATTTCACTACTGCAGTATAGTAGATGTTTTCTCCGTTACAATGGTAGCAAGAGCCTTTTCCTTGAAATAAAATCTGTGGACTTGCGCTCTCTTCAGAATATTCAACTTCTGAATTTCCTTCATGTTCCAGATCAGAGTTTTCGGTCTCTCTGCGATCTTCAACATCACTGCTTTCGGACACCATTTCTTCATCACCACTGCCCTCACCGTCTTTATCTCGATAGGCTCGTTCTTTTTCCATTAGCTTAGCCAAAGTTTTCTTATTCTTTATCAAACGTTTATTAATTCCTAACTCTGACAACCCGTCTATAAATGTTTTGAGGGCGCGGGGTTTGGCAACATCGTCGTTATAAGGGAGTGACACATATTCAACAAGCTCTGAGATGTTGGTCACTGGTATTATTCGCTGGTTTCGAAGTAACTGTCCACGAGGTCTCCAAAACAAGATATCCTTGGAAGCCGCCATGCTGTGTAATAAATCGGAGGCCTGTTGTCTGGAAACGGCTTGGGAAAGTGCTTCTAAAACATCTTTAATTCGAGGTTCTTCGTCATCACTTTCCTCTTCACTTGTGTTAGTGTCCTCATAAACACTCTCTTCCTCTTTATCCCAATCGACCTTTCTCTTCATATTGACCAGCATTCGCTAACGACAAGAACTAACTGAACACACGACAGAGTAGTTCGCGATTTTTATAACATTAGGGGCCCCAAGCTAGTTACAACTGGTATCAACAAATCTTGAATAAAGCTTCCACCCTCTTGAGCAAGGGTTTGCTTCTTTGTCTTGTAAGGGATACTTGGCTCAGCGAGATTAAGAATGGCATCCTTGAATGGAATCATTTTACGCTTATCTTCTTCAGCGACTGGAATATTTCCACGAAGCACATTATAAATAATCTGCACTAATGCGTGCATCTGTTGTGGAGTGGCTGTCTCTAGGAGAAACTGATGCTGATGTTCAGGGCAACAAGATAAGAGTTCAAGGAAACCGCGATTGTTCTTTACTACTCGAGACATGGTCATAGAATGAATTAAGGATAGTAGACGCCAATATTTTATAAGCTGTCAGCTAATTTACGACCAAAGTTCAAAGTCGTCTTGGTCTTGTTCCAACACAACTGTTTTTCGTTTCTTCCCTGGAGGTAAACCACGAAACTGCACTTTTCTTTTTGTAGAACTCTGACCACTCCCAGCCAGATACTAGATCACCAATAGCTTCTCTACTTCGCTTTGCAAGCGCTGTGTTAACATGATCTCCTCTTGAGCGACTTGGACTCCTGTTTGTAATGCCTTTAGTTTTGCTGAGTACCTTAGCACCTTGTTGTAAATGAGGCATTGCCCAGCGAAACAGACCTTTAAATATGGAACCTAAGCCATACCCCCGCTGAAATCGGGATCCGTGGACAGCCGGTAAATTGCCTCCTTTTCGCTTAGCTTGGTTAATAGTATTCTTCGTACAACTTGTTATTCGGAATGTAACGTTTCTTCATCTTCTAAAAATTCGCTGTTCTACTCTGACGAAAATGAAATGTAAGCAACACTTTCCCATTGTCAAATGACATAGTTTCTACAGTGTCCCGCTTTATATTGATTTCAATATAGCGATAGAGCGATAGAATTGAGGAGGAGGAGGAGGAGGGGAAACAACAGAATTGAGGAGGAGGAGGGAAAACAATAGAATTGAGGAGGAGGAGGAGGGGAAACAGAATTGAGGAGGGAAAACAATAGAATTGAGGAGGAGGAGGAGGAGGGGAAACAGAATTGAGGAGGGAAAACAATAGAATTGAGGAGGAGGAGGAGGTGGAGGAGGAGGACGGAAAACAATAGAATTGAGGAGGAGGAGGAGGAGGAGGAGGAGGAGGGGAAACAACAGAATTGTCAGTTGATGTTAAGCTTCGATTCAGTTGACATGAGTTGGTCCTGTCCTGTTTGACAAAAAGATTTTTCCAGGAAAGATAACATGCAAAGACACATGAACAGTAAACACAGATATTCCGGTTTCGCTCCAGTTATACCGATGTCTCAAGAAAGGTGTCAGCAGTTTCAAATGCTTCATCCATTTACCTGCATGGTTGCAGGAATGACTGGCTCGGGAAAAACGTTCTGGGTGCAATCACTCTTGCAACAAGCTTAAACCGTGATCAATCAGCCACCGGAGAGAATAATCTGGTGTTATTCACAGTGGCAACCCGCTTACACCCAGTTATTGTTGGTGATACCGTCAATCGAATTTGTCGAGGGGATTCCGCCTTCTCTAGACAATGATTCCTATTTGGATGTCAACATACGCAACTTGATTGTCATCGACGACCAAAATGATTGAAGCAGGAAGTGATAATCGGATCGTGAACCTGTTTACAAAAGGATCCCATCATCGAAACCTGAGCGTCATTTACATTGCACAAAATCTGTTTCACCAAGGCAAAGGCAACCGAAGCATCAGCTTAAACAGTCATTACTTGGTCCTTTTCAAGAATCCTCGGGATAAACTGCAGATTTTGACTTTAGCCAAGCAAATGCACCCAAGACAAACTGCTTTGTTTTTAAAAGAGTACGAAGCGGTGCGAAGACCATTTGGGTATCTTTTTGTTGATCTCAAGCCAACGACTCCACATAGTTGCAGATTGCGAACAAATGTATTACCTGGCGAAGAAAGATTCGACAAAGGGATCGAAGAGAGTAACATTTCCCGGGAATTGCTCCAGTATCTCAACCAGCAAACCCAGATGGTTTCCCCGGTAATTTCGGAGATAAAGCGCATTCAGAATAATATGGATAACCTTCTGTATCGTACAAACCTTGGAGACGACGAAAGAGCAAGGCAGTACATGCAGTTGCAAAACACGTTTTTAACATATAAACACCAGCTCAATTCCTTAACACCTGAAGCAACAGTCAGTCTGCCTCAACCTCAAGGGCGGGAACACATTTCTAACGAGGCTATGGTAAACAATTTACCAACAGTGCCACCAACTCCAGGTCAAGCGCCACCACTTGAACCAACGGTAAAGGAGCCAGCCCCACATCCCTTACCTACCATAGCAACCTCCACGCCCGCACCTCCCTCCCTCCCTCCGTCGATCTTGACACCCCCTCCCACAGTCGAAACGCTGTTGCCAGCAAGAAAGCGTAAACGCCCACAATTAAAATTTGTAAATTACATGGACGATGAACTGAAGAAGCTTTCAAGACGATCTCGTCGTTTACACAGGAAGTCACCTTACTTACAAGTATTCCAAATATCAAGAAGACGATTGATTTTTTCTCCACACGGAGTTCAAGAGGATGACTGGTGTTTATTCATTTCAAATCACTTTCTGTATTGTTTTTGTATTCGCTGAGAAAAGGCAATAAAGTTTATGTTTGTCTCTCAAGAAACGTGTAATTCATATTAGTATCGTGTTTATATTGATTATTCCAAACAACTTAAGCCGTCTATTGTTGTTGAATGATAGAAGGTTGTCCCATGGGCTTCTTCTCTTGAGTTTGTATGCAAATATAGGGTTGAGAGAAGAGTTGAGATCCGTTTTGCATAACGCGTGCGTGACTAACGGAGCGGAAAACAAGAAAAGTTAGCTAAGAATTTATTTTCTCTCTCATCGCCAAAGGCGAGAGGTCAGATAGCATCGGGATTTTCAGTATTGAGATAGAAGAGAACGCAGTTTTGCAACAACCAGTCGGGATTGAAATAAAGAGTTTTAGTTTCGAATTTCTGTCATGTGCGAGTTTTGGTTGTATGAACGGAACTACCGCTTAATAAAAGAATAGTCAGAACCAAGCGGTTTTTCGAATAGACGGATCAGTTTAAGTTCTTCTGACTGAGGTTTAATGCCACACAGCAAATAATTTCCTATATTTTAATGCTTTCAACTAAGTTACAACAAGCCTAGGCAAGCCTATTGTGCCTACTGTCTGACAACGACGCTCATTAGTATGCCTATCCGCTTATTAGTATGCAGGAAGACACTTATTAGTATGGAGGAAGACACTTATCAGTATGCAGGAAGACAGGGGAAGACAGCAGGAAGACAGGGGAAGACACCAAAGGGGGTTAATTCCAATGAACATATACTACTGTAAGCTTAAATCTATATTTAGAAACAACTAGGTTATTCATATTTACAAAGCACCTCAAGACGTATATTCCTATTTTTGCAGGCAAATTATTCAGTGGCAAACAAATGTCTTCGCGGGGCACTCAATTTGATACCTCAGGTACTGGCATTGTTGTATGATGTGTTACTAGTGAGTTTTCACTATGCTAATTTACACTGATCTGATCTGATCTTGATCTTCTTTTTTGTACCAAAACAGTGAACTGGTATGTAAGTTGTTCGTACTGTTTTGTTGCCAGGGCGATGACAGCTTGCAGATCAGTTGGTCGCACGCTTATGCCAAAGTGCATCACAGAAAGACTCAAACAGTGACTGCTGTAGAGGCTGTGGAGACTGCTCTGATGGTGGCAGGACAGTTAGGTTAGTAGTCTCTTTCTGTGATATGAGTCGCCTTCAGCCACCTTGGTGATTCCTTATTTGTTCCCTGGCAGATAAATTTAGCAGTTGTGCACTTCTGGAAAGGGAGGCATTGCGGGGCCTGCAGCATCACATTCTTAGGAGCCAGACATTTGATGTCATCACCAAAGCAATCTCCACAGATGGTATGGACAAACTTGTGTATGCTTTATATTGGAAGAATTTGGTATATTTTAATGACGCAGAGATACAATGACATTGTTATGAAAGCAGTCCCTGGACATAACCAAGCGCATGCTCAGATTACATCGCGCTAGAAGTTTATCAGCTGTTAAATTTCGTCTATTTCTTCTGCTTGCGGTTGGCCAAGAAACTATATAAAGTACAGCACAACATGTTCCAACTTAAATCTAGGACACATCATGTGACATCCCAAAGAAATATCCCCAGTTTTCAAACTTGGATTGATCCAGCGTCGCCGGATCGTTGTTGGAATCATGAAAAATGCAAACTTTTCAGCGCGCTCTCAGCGAAAGTAGCTGAGTTAGAATAACCCACTAACGTGTTTGTGATCGGATGTTTGTTCGTTGGCATCATCTTCTCCTCTTGCCTTTCCTTTTCTTTTCGACTTTCTCTCGTGGAGCTGACGACTCACAAATATCGGTGCATACTTTTCTGTCTTATTCGGAATACTGTTTTGATAAACTTTGAGAAGAGAAGTCGTGCGAAATATATAGGGGAAAATAGTTCTTTGAGCATGAAAATGTATTTTGGTAATTTAATTCCGCTTCCAGTCCGACTTGTTGCAGAATTGTCGTCAATGTAACGAGACAGTTAAAGGCAAAATTACACTTTTACGCACCAAAAAGCGAACTACTGTTCTTCAATTTTTCCCTAGTTCTTTCTGCTTTGGATGACAGTAAGAAGGGGAATCTTGCAAGACTCTGTGGAATTACTTCAGCTGATTCCCACAAGAAGGTAATGATGAATGTTCCTGACTCTCGCTCACGGGTAATCCAGATGTTTGAACAGGCTGGGCTGTGAGTCGGCTGTTGTGAAAGCTTTTTAAAAGTCTTTTACCTGCATGTTATACAGGTTGTGAATCAGCTGATGACGCGCTCATTTGTATCACTGCAGTCTGCCATCAAGGCAGCGAAAAATGCAGAGGAAAAGTGCAAAGGACCCGAATCAAGGTATTAATGATTTGTTAGCCCTGCTTTTGAACACTTTGCTGTCATCTGGTCTGTCTATTTTAGTAGGTTGGGTCGCGTGTACCTTGCGTCTTGCATTCACACTTAATCTGAGCCTCAATAGCAGCTACTGTTTTTATGTGTAATCGTTTGAATCCGGCCTCCCTCTTGAACCCGTTATTGTGGTATCTTAGATCGTAAGTTAATTTTGTTTATTTTTCTTTTTTATTAGCGGTGGTATGGTGCACGCGATGATGGCAATGGTTGACTTTTGTGATAACTCTCTTAGGAAGAAAAAAGAAGGTTGGTGTTGATATGTAAATGACCAGAAATTGCCGACGAAGACGAGTCTATAATACTGCTGATGTTCTGTACTTGAATATAAGAATGAATAACCTTTTGTGCGGGATGAAGAGCACTCTGTCTAAATTGCGACTGTTCGTATGTCATTTCACTTGATGCAAAATGATACCTTCTATTAGCTTGTATTTCAGACAGAGATGGATTATTTCTTGATGGCGCATTAAAACGGAAACTTCCACGTTTTGCCAGTCACTGAGAGTCATTGGCGGTGGACCAACCGAAAATAATAGGGAGTTTAAGAAACGAGGACGGGAACGTCAACGAGAACGCCTCAAAACAATAGCTTTAATGAGCAAAAACAATAGCTCTACACGTGCGTAGCTCTGCAAAACAACAACGTGAAATGACGAAATTTTAGGTTTGGCGAGAACGTGAGCACATGATGCAATTTTTTCTTTCTTTTTCTTTACTTTAACGCCGTTCATAGAAATTTATTTCCTGGATAGTTCGCCGACATTTTACAAGTTGAACAAATCGGAATAATCACAAAAGTGCTACAATAACGAGAAGATATATTTTGAAATGCCTGACGTTTTCGTTGCCGTCGCGTCCTCGTTTCTTAAACTCCCTAATGTCCTTAAAACCCTCTTCTTGTCTGAAAAAACCCTATATCTTTTTACTTTGTAGAATCTGATCCAAAAGTAGAAGTTGACACAAAGGTAAGTTAAAGAACAGTGAAACCGTAACAATAGCTGTCGCCAATGAAACGTGCAAAAAATTAATATCATGCTTTCAAAACAAGCAGATAAAAAAAAAACATACGCTCGCTGAACCGTCCGTTACAGTTGGAGAAAATCTGTCAAACTCACTACTTTCATCTTCCAGTTTACTGCTGCGAAAAAGTCTATGAATTCCTTATGGTTGAACGAAAAAGCCTTAATTTTCCTTGGAAATGTGTACCTCAGACAGTTGCGATATAGTTTCCTTACATGTTATTGACGTTTGTGCATACCACTCTCGCTGAATTGCTCAGTCGTACATCCCTTTACTCACAACACCATCAACAATTGAGTCTGTTCATTGATCCTGTCTGGTTTGTGTTCTTTTAAGCGCCATATAATGCATTTTATGTATTTGTGTCTTCCAGCTCTTCCCTGGTATAGTTGTGAGGTACATGTTGAAAGCCATGTGCTACAATTCGGACGAGGCTCGCCAGAGGTTCCCCAGACTCCTTCAGATTGTAGAGGACTATCCTGACACTCTACAAGCGTTCATTAAAAAGGTGCGTTGCTAGTTGCGTCTAGATATGCATTGGATCCATAGTCCTGAGTTTTTAAAATGACCTTGAGGAATCTATGTCATCCCCAAACCCTCGCTGGATAAGGGTAACGCGGGCCCTTGGAACGATGTTGGTGAGGAACAAGTTCTGTTTCACATGATCAGTTTGAATTTCAATAATGTTTGTTCGTTTGTTGCAGATGTGATTTTCATTTTGTTTGTTGTCATTTGTTTCGTAAAGGCAGCTGATGTTCCCTGTTGGATGTTCATTAGCTGGATTAATCAGATGCTTGCTGTTCTGGATAAGCCTGAAGGCAAAGCAGTACATGCTATATTACAGGAGATAGCGCGAACCTATCCTCAGGTTAGTGTTATATTTCCATTGTTAAACAACTTGTTTTATAATTACTCAAGTAAACAGACAGTTCAATTACACCTTTTATCGTGTTGTTAAGAAACATCAGCGATCCTGTAGGTAATATTTTTCGAGACGTTTAATCACGATTTTCTTTCAGCTGTACGGTATATTTGTTATTGACGAGACCTTTCACTTTGTTGTCAGGCCCTTTGGTATCCATTCAAGATAAGCAGCGAACAGTTTACTTTTGAAAACAGCAAAGAAGGAAAAGCTAATCAAGAGGCTATGAAGAGGTAACAGTTCATTGATAATCCGCCAGCACTATCATGTAAAATACTTCAACGTCATGTACGACAAAGGTAATAACCGTACAGCAAAAAGGTAGTGATGCGTTGCTAAAGTAGCACAACGCTACCAATGTTTTTCGTCATCATCCGCCGTAAATAACGTGAAAAACAACAGCGTTGTAAATGTTGGTGATTTGAACAATTTATCTGTTGGCCAACAATGCTGTAAGAGCTGTGAGTTCGTTGTAATTGTATATTTCTCTTTTATTGCTGGCAGTCTCCAGGCATCACTAGACAACCCACTACTGGATGACTTTATTGCCGCCCTTGAGCAGCTTACAAACCCAGAGATGGTGTTTAAGGTTGGTTTTACAATTTCCTGGTACTATTGCTTCATTGGAAGTTTCGATTGTAAGGTTACCAAACATAACTCCTGGAGGGGATAAACTCTGCAAACAAATCTACGACTGTTTAAATGAGAAACCTTAATTGATTATCGGGTTGATACACGAAAACTATCAGAAACCAAGAAGTGAGCGAGAATGCGTGAAATGCACTGTTACTGTATATACTGAAATGTTTCTAAATTTTGGATTTGATTGTCTTTTAATTGGTCACGATCCAGGCTCAACATTTAGTTAATGAGCACTGAGTGCTGTTGATTCCAGAGCACGGCATTTTTAACAGTGTGTTGCAGTACTTGAAAACATTTGCGCCAAATTGTCATTGTATTTTGTACAGGATTGGTGCGAGGGGCCAATGAAGCAACTGCTAGAAGATAAGGACAAGAGGACCAATTCACAAGCCATTAAAGATTGCTTTCTAAGTATGTTTCAAAACCTGCTGGCCAGTGGACCAAGGGAAGACAGTGCGTCGCAGATTCGAGGAAGTGTGTTTGGTCCGTTTAGAAAGAGGTTTGCTCAGGTAAAATAAAAAATAAGGGGTGTATCCAATGTATGGTGAGATAACTATTAATTTCAGGACTGGTTGCTGTGACGCTCTAAGTAGGCTTTCCGTAATCGTTTTTTCCTTCACGTTCTTCCTCTTTTGCAAGAGTTAACTGAATTTTTGAAACGGTGTAATAGTTGTACGCTTTATTTGAATTCGGATTTTATAGTAGCAAATACATGATATTATCTCTGAATATATGTAGTTTATATGGAATATGTGGAATATATGGTATATGTAGTAGGATAGACGACAGCACCGGGAACTGTGTTCCCTACTCTTTGCGATCAGTGAGGGTGGGTTCTTCAGTGTCCCACAGAGTTTATCAAGAAGTGTTGTGAAACGGGACCTACGTCGTCCTTACACGAGAAGACCTAACCATTTGCAGTACAAAGGCAGAACTTTTTTCTCAGTTGACCCTGAGTGTTGGTCCGGCCGGGGTTTGAACCCGCGACGTTTCTTCTACGCGTGGAAATTATACCATATGCCATTGCAACAGTTACGGTTTATTCTTCAAACGCTTCCTTTTTGGCTGCATTTCGACGTATGTCCAATTAATTAGCATACAATATGCCGTGGTCATGTCAAAGATTCTCATATTATCGTTATATAATTTTCTACACCAGCACGAGTTACAGAAACAGTCCATGATAATTGTTCACTCAGGATGAGGCTTTCACTTATTGCAGGACTTCTCAAGTGAAATACAGAAGTTGTTTGGTAAGGAAGGTGAAAAACTGAAAGGACTTAAGCTCATTGTAAGTATTGCAATATTGCTGTAATCAAACGACGGAACCATTATTTAGTTTTGCCTTATTCGGTCCGATGGTTATAACATCAGGGAAAAGAATCCGTCATCTTGAATAAACGTGTTGTTGATTTAGCGTCTTCTTCAGTTTGTTGTGACACGGCTGCCAGTTTCACCATGAGCAAAGTTAATCTACCAGACACAGTTGAGCAAAAAACGCAAACCGCGTCTCGCTCAACCAAATTCACCTGATGCTGCTGCAGCATAGTGGGCGAGAATGACACGATTGGATTCACAAACAGTTCAGATCCACCCGCCATGTCTTGAGAGACAATCTATTCTTGCGTCTGAGCTTGGATCGTTCTAAAAATCGTAGAGAGGTTTTAAAGAACCGTTAACTCTTTAACGGTGGATAGTAGAAGCTGGACAAAGGAGGTGTTAGATAGTGGTAATTATTTTACAAAATGCGACAATTCCAAATTCTCAGGTAATCGTGAAGGTAAAACACAGCTTTACCATAACATGTCGTAATAGACTGTTTATCCATTTTAATTTTAACCACTATACCTGCGTCCTTTGTCTTTCAGCAATTTGCGAACTTATGGAGAACTATTATCCAGAAGATGGATGAGAAGAGGTCCCGTGCCTCTCCCCCATCAAACCTGAAGGAGTACTCCCCCTGGTTTCATTTTCAGTCCAGTAACTACGCACATGCGTTGGAGATTCCCGGTAGGCTAACATTGTAGATTCTGTTGTTGTAAATTGACTTACGACCAAAACAGAAAATAATTTTTTACCTGGTTATCCTCGGTTTTAACTCTAAAAGCAGAAAAAGACTAAAAACCTTTAAACATTGGACGGAGGACTGTGTTTTGTTGTGTTTTGTGTATTACCTCTCAACATAGTATAGTCTAATGTTGATTTTTAAAACTCTGTTCAAGTTTAACTTGGAAAAAACTCAACCTAAGCTGCTAAATAAATTCAAGGATGAGAGACTCACCATGCAATAAGTCTTAAAAGTATCCCTTCCTGAGTGCAATACCGCATTTTTTGCTTGAGCGTCACTTTAAAAATATTTTTTCAGGTCAGTACTCAGGAAAGGAAAAACCACTCCCCGAATATCATGTGACAATTGCAGGATTCGATGAAAGGGTTTGTTGTGTCTTGTGATTTACTCCTATTAACGGCATCAATTATTTGGTCATCTATACACTTTGCTTTATGGCGTAGTAACTTTCAATCCCTTTGAGCACTTTCTTTTTCTTTAAATTCAAATGCCACCTTACCGTTTTGCTGGGGAAAAAAAGCTGTTTCCCATCAGTGTCATTGTTAATTTTGTGATGCAGGTTCGAGTTATGACTTCAATCCGTAAACCGAAGCGCATCATCATTCGAGGAGACGACGAGAAGGATCACATGTTTCTGGTGAAAGGTGGAGAGGACTTGAGACTTGATCAGAGGATTGAGCAAGTGAGTGCAGATTGGGGCTCTTCTTTTGTTCAAATGCATGTAATCCACCCAGCTTTAAAGTATTAGTATTCAGGCACGCTGTTAAACATAAGGCTTCCTTAGTGTCAAATTTCTTTGACGCTTTGAAATAATTTATTTCGCTAGATACATACGTAAGCTACGCCTAAAAATCATGATTTCAAAGTTGTAATTTTTGAGGAGCCTGTAGCTCGTATAAGCCCCAATGGTCTCTCTGTAGGTATCCTTGCCATATGCTTCTCTTTCTTTTGTTTTTTATTTATCTTTTGTATTTTAAAATATAGTTATCTTGTAACGATGTGCAAGAAAAATGGCAAAAAATAAACTGAAACTGATCCAGATGTTTTGCACTTGTCGTTTTCGTCCAATTTTTACTGTCAACAGCTCTTTGGAATAATGAATGGCGTCATGTCCGATGATCCAGCGTGCAGTCAAAGGGGCCTGAGGCTGAGGACTTACAATGTCATTCCCATGACTCCTCGGTAACTTTCCGTTCTTTATTTCACGATAGTGTTGCTATTGAGTTGGTCGTTTACGTATAATGAACAAAATTGTTATTTAAACAGGGTGTGTATTTGTGTTCTCTTGCCCATGTACCGACCGACCGGTTAACTCAGCACCGGACTACCGTGCGGGAGGTCGCGGGTTCAAACCCCAAGGTGTTTACAATAATTGAGGATAAAGTGCTGCCTTTTTAATGACATCTACAAACGGTTAGACTTTCTAGTCTTATTGGATCAGGACGATAAACCGTAGACCCCGTCTCACAGTACTTTCACTTAATCTGACTCTGTGGGACGTAAAAGATCAACTAGGGACGTAACAAAACTCTAGCAGTGACCACCCCTAGTGTCTGTCCTAATTCGACATTCACATTACTGGGGCACTCATTAGTTACTTCATTGATTGTAAACTGCACAAGCAGTCTGGTAAAAGTCCCCCGGCCAGTGTTGTAAACCGCCGTGAGACTATGTGATATGAGCGGTATATAAATACGTTACCATTACCATTACCATGTGTGATGTGCACTATGGTAATGTACTGACGGCGTTGTAGTATGTGGATATCTTGCTGCATGATAACTCGTTTATTTGTTAAGCATTCGTTTGTTGTTGGTATTATCTGACCCATAGTCAGCAATACTGTATGGCATGTGCAACTTTTTTTTTGGTATGGATGCGTCTGATATAATCATTGTACATGACACTGTGGTTATGTAACAGAGTCGGACTGATTGAGTGGATGCAGAATACCAAGCCATTGAAAGACGTGTTGATGGATGCAATGACCAAAGCTGAACTGGACAGCTACAAGGGAAAGTAAGTGTGTTGCTTTTGTCTGACTTGCCGAATCATGTATGGTACACCCAATGAGAAAGAATACGATAGAAAAAAAAAACAACTAAAACCTCCCTTGTGACTTGTGCCAATCGCTCCCAAGCGCAGCATCTCTAGAAACAAATGGGACTGACATTTTTGGGAACTTGAGAAAATTTATTCAAATCCGTCGTACAATCGAATACAACGCACCTTTTACTTTTCACCTATCTTCACCATCGGCCCGAAATTCTCTGCTTTTGTTTTACAGACATCAATCTTGTGCTGGTAAGATTCCTAGAGTTTCTGGATATGTCACGTTGGTTTTGTAGTTGTTGTTGCTGCTTGTTTATGGACTTTCATAAGCCTATCGTATTTAATGTCCTTTTTCTTTATTATGGTCGTTTATAGTATTGTGTTCCTTCTCCAGTGAGGTTCGTTACTGAGATCACTAGTTTTCATCGGATTAATCAAACTTCAATATTTTTCAATTGGATTCAAAATTTTCCTCACTAACGGGCGAATTCTCTCAACCTTTTCTTGCAGAAATGGTCCACTTGAGCGCCATGGTAAATGGATCGAAAGGTTCAAAGGTGACAAAGCACGAAATGTCGGAGAAAAGTACGGAGAAATGTACAAGTAAGTTTGGAACAGTGGTTGTTATTGTTACTTTGGTGTTTGATTTCTAACCTTTGTAGATGTTGTAGTTCAATGTTTATTTTCTTTTGTTCTTGTGTATGATGATGCATGATGAGTACAAAACAAAGGAAAATACATGCAAAAATTGATTCGAGGATAAAATTGAACCCGGCACAACATCGACATTGATAACGGTTGAAACAAAACTTGCTCTCATTTGTTCGGTTACTGGCGTAAGCAGTTGAAATCTTATGATCTCGTACAAATTACTGCAACTTGCGCTAAGCTATGATCTTTCCCTTCAAGGAAAGCAAATCGAACCGAGACAGAAAGAAGCTTTCAGCAGAAGGTTGGATTGGTGCCTTGGGACCTTCTCAGGTAAGCTGTTACTGCTGTGGTCCAATTTGTCAATACATATTTTTTTTAATTTCTTTGTTGTAGACAGGAAGAATTCAACACCACACTTGGAGGCAACAGTACTATTATAATATGCGCATGAGTTGATTTAAGGTTTTTCTCCATTTTGAAAACCTCTTGGCAATAGTTTGGCTATTGTTGGAGTCCTTTTCCGAAACTGTATTTATTGACTTACTCGACGCCGAAAATCTCTCTGTTTTATAAGTTATCAACTTATGATTGATTGCAAAAAAGCTTTAAATGATTAACATATCCACACATGTTCTTCATGGTAGTGACGCTTTTAAGATCTGTAGGCGAGTCTGAGGAGTCTTTGTCTCAAACTTGTTCAGCAATCCTGTACTTTCCCTGCTTGTAGAGTGCGTGTAATTTTCTTTGTTTCTTTTATTTCACAGACGTGCCTTTATGCAACTGTCAGCCTCTCCTGAAGCCTTTCTTACTCTGAGGTCGCATTTTGCGAGCACGCATGCATGTTTGTGTATTTGCCAGTACATTTTAGGTATCGGTGATCGCCATTTGTCGAACTTTATGGTTGACATGGAAACCGGAGGAATGATTGGCATCGATTTTGGTCACGCGTTTGGTTCGGCGACACAGGTATTTTGCATCACTTTTCTTTCGTATTCATTTGAAAATAAAATCGATCTTATTATTGTTCTAGGTAAAAGGGGACTGAAAAAATGCCTTTATCTTGAAATTAGACGGTTTCAAGATAGAGACCAAGTTATAAATGGTAATCTGCCAAGATTAATTTACTGTGTCTGTTCGAGCGACTGCCTGCTTGGTTGCCGGTCTGCCTGGATTTCCGTGAGGAGTTTTTAATTGACTGACTGACTGACTGACTGACTGACTATCTGGCTGACTGACTGACTGACTGTCTGGCTGACTGACTGACTGATCAGTCGATAAATCGCTTGATTGCCGGCTTAATGTTCTTTGCATCTTTGGTTGTAGTTCCTGCCTGTACCAGAACTGATGCCTTTCAGACTAACACGTCAGTTTATCAATCTGATGTTGCCACTGAAGGAGAGTGGAACCTTGCAGAGCGTCATGGTGCACACACTGAGGGCTCTGAGGAATAACCATGAACTGCTCATCAACACCATGGACGTGTTCATCAAGGAACCTTCCCTGGATTGGCAGGTTTGTTCAATCATCCTTTACCAGAACGTGACACAACCAGAGGAATTACTCGCTTGTATTCTTCACCTGCAAATCTCTCTAGACGGTCAAAACCTATCAGACGAAGAGCAATGGGTATTGGATTGTTCCCTAAGTGGCACGCTTTGTACCGATGGGGTGTGTAGTCTGATGCTTGGGCATCCATGCTTCTGAAAACTCAATTTGATTGTCTCTACTAACTGCTGAGGTGTGAGCGCGTGTAAGATTCATGTCTTAGTTATTACTTATTTTTCTCCTTAGGTGTTTGCCCGTAAACAAGCTAAGACACAGGGTATTAACCCAGGTATGTATAATTTCTATCCCCACCCTAAATGGCAGCCACGCGTGTTGATCTTATCGGTGTACCTACATTTGATTATGGCCACAGCAAGTCAAAGCCTGACAGTGAAAGCATAAAACTTGTTGATTTTGTCATAATTTGATCCGCACTCGGCGTTTATTCAAAACTATCGTTTCATTTGGTTCGTACGGTCCGTTAAATATAGCTTGGTAAGTATCCCTCTTCTCCTCTAAACACGATCTCTTATTCGAGGAACCGTGAGGCCTAATTACTCGTTTGTTTGGTTTGCTTAGACGATGAAGACGCAGCATGGTATCCGCGAGAGAAAGTAAAAAATGCGAGGAAGAAACTGGAAGGATTTAATCCAGCCTTTGTTATGAGGTTTGTTATCTGTTTCTGGCGCTGCTGTTGCGAGAGTGAGTTGGTAGCAAATTTTACTTATGAAAAAAGACAATGATCTAGCGGCTTCTATAAAATTTCTGTTCAAGAGTAAAGACCTCTCAACCTGAACAATGCTCTTTGTTCTTTTGTTTGTTGTTGATAAAATTGCAAAATTTGAAGTTTCTGTGGGAAACTAAACTTTGTCAGTTATGAAATCGTGGTATGCACTAAAAGAATTGTATGTCAAAGTTCCCTGTAGAAAGCTCCTTCGATTTCTCTTTCAGACCATGATTTGGGTTGCGATTCCCGTACATCCCATTATGTTACTCGTCTCGTACACTTTTCTATTTGGTTATCCAAACACCATCTAATGGTGAGTTTTTGTTTGCATTCTTTTCTAGAGACGACCTTGCATTAGGTCACAAAACAAATTCCTGTTATAGACACATGGAGGCCGTCTGCCTTGGGGACACGGCCGTCAATATCCGAGCCCGCGAACCTAAAAGTGGTTTGTCAGTTGAGAGCCAAGTGGCGTGTTTGATAGACCACGCAATGGATCCTAATATTCTTGGGCGAACGTGGGTGGGCTGGGAACCATGGATGTGACAACGTGTCATCTCCGTCAAGTCTACTGCTTGCAGTTGTCACAAATACAACCGGCATGCCCGTGGAAACCCGTTTGTGGAGTTTTATAACGTAACACGATTGAAGTTGAGAGTTGTTAAGCGAAATAGCATGTATATGGTTCATATTACAACAATGCCGCAGTTTCACTCGCTTGCTTTCACATGGAGCGACCAAGAAACCTTTACTTGCATGGTAATAAAATATTACTCGGTCATAAAGTGATAAGAGAGAGAAAAATGCACGTTAATATTTAGAAATATTTGCTTTAGCAAAGAAAGTAATAAAATCCTCGATGAGACAGCATGGTACGAGTTGCTTCAAGAAACCTGAGCCGGAGTATACCAGTCTACTGATAGCACCATTAACGTGCACGTAACCCCGATATATTTTCTTTTGCTAAAATAAATCTTCGCACCTGTTCGAAACGCATTGCGCCAAAAAGGCTGTAAAAGTTACGAAATCTAGCCATCATCCTTTGTAAACATGCATGCAAAGCAGTTTGTGACGTCAGTTCAGGATAGACCAACCCGCCCCCCCTCCGCCCTTGTGACTCGGCCGTGTACAAATGATTCTTAGTTTATCGTAAGTTTTGAAGCCCATAAAAAAGTCCAAACCTGGAAAGAAAGGCTACATGCTTTTGGAATAGGTGCAAAGGTTTGTATTAGTGGAAAAAATATTTTGGGGCTAGGTGCATTTTTAATGAATACCTCCCTCAACTACATCTGTAGACAACAAAATGTTTTTGGATCCGCCACCTGGCTAGTTGCGGACCAAAAATCTCCGACTTCTAGTCTTTCCGACTAAATATACGCGATGAGAAATCTTTTTTGCTTTAGTGAGAGGTTTGTAAGACCTGCCCACGGCCGTCTTCCTGCAATCACAACTTTCATTAATTTCCTGTTGGTACACTTTTATCCTCTTAGAAATTACATCAAGCCATTTACAGTTGAGATTTGAATGAATAGGATAAGTAGACACAAGCATAATCCAGGCATTTAAGAAATTTATTCACAAATCATACGTCATAATTTTCCGTCAGTAACTACAAAAACACTTCGTGATAATGTTTCCCTCATTATACAGTGTGAAAACTGTTTCCCCTATTTCTTTTTTGAGTAGGGTATGTATGGCTTGTACGTTGCGCGGAAACCCTTGTATACTCCGTTGTCTTGTGCACTTGTTATGAAGTGAACCCACATGTACTCTCCAGTAACCACCTGTCCAGACAGGGGACTTGGACCGCTCCAGGCGATCTCCAAAGGCGCGGTAACCCAGGGTCCATGTGCGACCTCCAAGCGGTCATAAGCATTCTCGGTCTTGAACTCGTTTATAGTCAGACCAATCTGTTTGCCACTGATGAAAATTAACCACGTACAACTGAGATTTGGCGGGTAACCGTTTGGAAAACCAGGAGAGCGTATTTCCCCGGAATCACTGGTAAAAATTCCGCCACAGTCTGGTGATAGAACCAGGGGTTTAGTAAGAACGTACACGACTATGCTATTTGTAATACATTCAACAAATATACTCAATTCTGTTTGCTCGACAGCGGTATAATTGATCCCAAATTGTACTCCGTAGGAGTAGCTGTCAAGTTTCCATGATAATGGAGCCTGAGCACGGCCAACCGTGACAAATTTGATGGTTTTGACGGGTGAAATCGGCCTAAAAGGAACACAGTTTGCGATTCTGTGGAATGATTTTCTAGTTTTGTTGAATACGTTATAAATCGTAGAAAGTACCACGATCTCGTACGATTCGTATATTTTGTCGAATGGACTATCAATTAAAAAAATCGCACGAGCTTCTCGTACAATTCCTTACCAATAGGTACGAGTGATTTTGAACATACCCAAATGACATTTTGAGAATTTCTCAAAAGCACTCGTACATATTATGTACATGTCATCGGCTTTCCCGTGGCGTCGACCCCTGGGCTAACCAGGGGGATTGTAAAATCAGTCAAGCAAACTGGAGGAATTTCTCCGGGGGGTCGGGGAATCTCTCAAGACAAAGTCCCCTGGGTTAGGTATCTCTCAGCTGAAAATTCCCGTGACATCCTTTTCAAACTTGTGAATTCCCCCACCCCGTAATCTTTGATCGTAGAACAATGTCAAATCCCGTCCATCTCTTTGTATTCCCCCACGTATCTCCCTGGTAGGCCCGGAGGTCGAGCCCACGGGGAAGCTGATGACATCTGCATTAAATGAAGGAGAACGGGCTTCCTAATCTTGTGGTGGTGTTCCTGTGCCTCCCTTTCTCTGTATCTCGGGGGCTGTCCGCGGGCGGGAACTGGTTGGTATACATAATTTTCACCAAATAAAAACCTATTACCGCAGCAATGAGTAACCGAACGCATCCACTAACCAACGATTACTGCTACTATCAGATATTTTATTGACAATATCCGTTAGATATGAAAAGGAGAAGACGGAGTAATTTTGCGTCAACTACTTTCTCGAGTCCTCTTTTCTGAGAAATCTTTCTTGACTTTATCGCTTAGTTTTTGTGTTTTTGACCGATCGCCGGTAGAAAAAAATCGGAACCACTACCACAATTTCACGCGTTATACTAGTCTGCACATAATGGTACTGACCTGTTTGTTTGTAAGCAATTTTAAATCCATTATTAACATTCTCGCCGTTGGAAATGAACCTGACCCGGATGCTGTTTCCAGTGGATGTGATTACGCGTGGCTTGTCTTTAACACCGCTGAAAGCTATGATCGGATCTGTCCTGCCAGTGTCATAAATGAACACGAAATCCTTTCTCTCCTCGGTCCTAAGTTCCTCGAAGTCAAGGCGTACTTTCTTTCCTTGTGTGACTTGAATTTCCCACGTACAGTACTCATTGCTCGGATAGTTGTTTGGAAAGTTGGATGACTGGAACGACCCAGAAGGGCCATGAAGGACACTGCCGCAGTTTGAAGCTTAAGGTAAGAAAACATAAACAGAAGTCACCTTGTTTGCACTGATATTCATGCCTATACCAGGATTTTCAGTTTGTGACCGGTTTGAGAGACGCTTGTAATAGGAGGGAACCGGGGGGGGGGGAAGAACAACAGTGCGGTACGAATAGGAGTGGGAGCATATTCTGTTAAAATTAACGAACAGAAATGAATTACAATGATCAGCAATAAAGTGCAAACTGAATAAAATTATCACATTTACACTGATTTGTCCAGTTTGCCGGCTATGGTTACCCTCGATCAAAAATGGCTTGTACCATGGGTGAGCTTCGCCGGAGAATAAAAAGTTTGAAGACTCTAAACAATAACTATAATAAAATAGCGTTTCACTTACAAACACAACTAGCAGCCGTTCCTGACCACTGGCCATTGGCTTCACACGTTCTGATTATAGAACCTTGTAGTTTGTAGCCGGGATTACAGTCAAATATCACCCGCTCTCCAGAGGTAAACGTGTTACCAATTTTGAAACCGTTTGCCAGAGCTCCCGGATCACCACAGTTTACGACTACGAAACAAATCAAAACGGTATTATGAATTTTTCATCCAAGAGATTGGCAGGTTATATTATTATTATTATTTTGCAGATACGTTTTGAGATATTTGAGATATTACAAGCACTGTTGTAACCAAGGGTCGGACAAAAGGATACATCTTCATCTTCTCAGTTCTTTGCAAACTGAAGAGGGACAAGGAGATTGAAAGTCAGCATCTGTTGTCTGCTGATGGAGCTGACATAACTTACTCTGACTTACTCTGACATGATGGCTGCGAGCCAGACCACTGACCAGTAGTCTGACAGGTTCGTTGCTGCGAGCCTTGCAGAGTGTATCCTGAATTACATGCGAACTGAATAGACGCTCCGTAAGAATGGTTTGTTCCAACCTTAATACCATTTGTTGGTGTACCAGGATTTCCACAGGACCTTTCTAAGAGTGAAAAGATTCTTTTAATACACGTGTAAGGGTAGGGTAATTTGAACTTTTAGTATCTCAAAATGTGTCTCTTAAGAACTAACGAAATGTTTGAAGCATTTGAAAAGTAAAATTAGTTAATACAATGCATAATTAGTGAAAACATTTTCACATCAAAATTAGATGCGGTAGAGACCCAAAACTCTGCACACTACACGGAGATTAGGCATGTTATGCTCAAAAAGTCATCATGTGCGTTGTTCATTCCCTGGTCAAGATTTAGCGGCTTTGCTTTTAAATGTTTCTCTTATCTGTAGCTCAGCGTAGCACCAACAAGATGCATTAGAGATTGTGGCTTGTATTCCCAGCATCATCAATAACATACTGGCAGTGCTTAATTTAGTCTAACAACAGCAATTCCCCGTTATGTGGATTTCATAAGAGAGGCCAGCAATGTAAAGTGACACACTGTACCCAAACACTTGGGCTGCTGTCCACTCCACTGTCCGTCCGCCTGGCACGTCCGCTGCTGGTCTCCATCCAGGTGATGTTGAGGGCGGCAGGAAAACGTTACCGTATTGTCATATTTAAAATTGGAGCCGTGTAAGTAGCCATGCCAAGGAGTTCCTGGATCTCCGCAGTCTATAACTAAAGTATAGAGAAAGTGACAAGGTTATTGAAAACAGCATTTTAACCACCTTTTTGTGAAAACAGTGATAGGGAAACGGTGGCTTTCAAGCATCCAACACGATTTCAATCTTACGTTCGCAGCTTGGGTCAGCCCCAGACCACTGTTTGTTTGCCTGACAAGTCCTGAAGGATGAGCTGTCTGGGTCCACTTTATATCCATTGTCACATGACACACGAACCGTGCTACCGGTCTCTCTGCGATATCCTTCTGTGTTGCCATGTGCTGGTGCTGCAAGTTGTGGACAGTCAGCGCCTGACAAATGAAAAAAAATTAAATTTTTGTTTCTTCTCAATCTTTGCTGCAACGGTCACAAAGGACATCGCAATGTGTGTACCTTACTTTCGCCCTATTTTAGACCTGCTGAGTATGTACAATTGAAAGTTTATTGGAAAACCAACCAATTTTAAACACTTCATCAAGCAAGTTTTTGCCTTCCCACCTCCTCTTTGCGCACCTTGTATTTTAGCTTAGTTTATCCTTACCTTGTTTACTGCATATCAGTATGGGGATCGACCTATCCTTCTAATCTAAATCGCATTTTTTTACTTCAAAAAAAGGTTTTAAGAATCATATCGAGAGGCGCATTCGATGCTCATACTGAACCAATATTTAAGCAACTGAAAATTCTGAAACTCTGTGATATTATCGATCTCAAATCGGCAAGGTTATGTTTTCTTTTAAGAAAGGCCTCCTTCCTGATGCATTCAATGAAATGTTTTTGCTGACTAATCAAATTCATAATTATAATACTAGAAACTCCAATGCTTTTTACTTATTTTCTTGTAGAACAAATATCCGACAGTTTGCAATACGCTTTCAAGGACCTAAATTTCAACACAGAAATTCAGAATGCTGACAGTTTTTCTCACTTTAAGTCTAAATTAAGAACTGTCCTCCTGAACTGACTTCCCCTTATTTCGTTTATTTTGTTTGGTTGTAGTCTTGCTTTTTAACCAAAATATGCTTACAAATTAAATAAGACACGCCTAAATTATCATTTTATCGTTGTATTTTTCTTGAGGTGCCTGTAGCCCGAATAAGCCCTAATGGTTTCTATATGGGCATCCTCGCCTAATGCTTTTCTTTTATCGATTATTTAATATCTCTTGTAGTTTAATACATATTTATTTTGTAATTTAAAACAACAATAAGTGAAAAAAACTGAAACTGAAAGTGAAACTGGAAATGTTACAATTTACACCAACAAACAAAAATCAGTTATCATCTCTAAGCAAACCGGACTGCAAGGCAGGAGATACGTAAGTACATTTACAGGACAACAGTGGGATCTTAACTGCCCCTATGACACTATCAGCAGTGATTCAGACTTTTCTGTTTGTAAACAATTCATATTCATAGCTAAACTCACGAACGCATCTTGGCTGTTGTCCGCTCCAGACTCCACTCTGTTGGCAAGTCCGCTGTGCGGATCCAACGATTCCATAACCGATGTTACACGAGAAACTAACAGTGGAACCATAACTTGTGCCACTCCCCTGACGGGTTCCATATTTGACTGTTCCCACCTCAACACACCGACCAGCTGTCAACAGAGATTATTTCGTTAGAAAGAGAGAATAAAAACTATTGTTATATACCTAGACTTTCACTCAACAAAACGAGCACTGCGATTGGTTGATTCTTGGTCACGTGCCTCTGACCAAATTCAAATGTATCCTGACCGGGATACAATTCCGCAGTTGTTGCCCGCGCGCCAGATACAACAGCACGTGATTAGTGCATGACTAAAGCCCCGGCTACACGTTGAAACATTGTTGTAAGAACGCTTCTAACAATGTTGGATACGCATTGTTGGAAACACGTCGCTTCGGGGGTCTGACTTCAACAATTTCCACCTCTGCCATTAGGCTCTCGGATTGGAGACTGGGCCCTTAACTCTGATTGGTCTTTGCAATACAACATTGTTGAAAGGGCGGCTACAAGCTTCAACATTTGTTGTATGTTGGAGAAAATGTTTGATCGAAATCAAAACATTCTTCCAAAAAAAATGTTGAACAAACGTCATCAAACATGCATACTACACGTTCTAACATTGTTCATCCAACAAATGTTTTATAACAATGTTTGAACGTGTAGCCAGGGCTTAAAAGGTGGCATGATCTTTAGCAAATGCTCACGTCAGCTTGATTGACGAGGGCGGACCTGAGAACACTGCCAGTTTTCAGTTTAAAGCAACGATAATGCAAACGTTATGGAACCTGAGACTAAAAGGAAACGTTTTTCTCTGGTATAAGCCGAAGAAATTCAGCATCTAATAAGTGGAAAAGAATCGGAAAATACAAGAAAGGCATATTCTACTTTTTCAGGTACTTTTAAACATTTGTAAATCGTTCATTCAGCAGGCTTGTGAATAAAGACGTGTTCTTATAGTTCCGTCTTTGTTTGTTTGTTCATTTTGCTGTGATTGTTGAAGGGAAAGTCTCGGTATATAACAAAGCACTTAATGTGTGATCCCTCGGGAAATTAGTTAGTTTTGTTTTCCCTCGAGTCCTGATGTTTCCCTCGAAAACATCAGGACTCTCGGGAAAACAAACTGTTTCCCTCGGGACCATACATTGTGTATGGTGTATATTGTTATATAGCTGGCGTTTTTCCCGCTACAGCGCGCCTATTCATTGGCTAGTTCATGGTCACATGACATCTAACAATGAAACTGTTTCCCGCCAAATGCCACGAGCGGGCAAAATTGTTCACTGTTACCCGCGAAATCGCTGTTGCACGTGATCAGAGCGTGCAGTTGAAGGTGGCCTGATGTTGTCGCTGGAATTCTCAGCGCGTTTTTCAAAATTTCCTTTTGTTTTTATCAAGCATTTGTTTTGCTATATAACAAATCACTCCCTCAAATCTCAATGTTTCCCTCGACGAACATTGAGATTGCCGGGAAACAAAATTCACTGTTCCCCTCGGGGCCAGTCATTAAGTGTTAAATATTGATTGATTTTAATATTGAAGACTTTTAGGACAAAGGTACCAAAAGACTAATTTAGTGCGAAGTGCATTTGCCATGGTGAATGGGCAATCTTGATGCAATTAGGCTTGCGCTACAGCGCAATATATAACAGATTGCCTCAGGGGGTCCCTTTTCCTGGGACAATTGTTAAAGAGGTAATTTGATTGTTACCATTAATATAATTCTGTTTTGGTTCATATACATTACAGTGGTCTTATTATTCGTTACGTTTGTAACTATGAGTTTGCGGGCGTGTTACAGTGTCATTTGTTGTTAACTGATGAATTTTCTGGTCATCGTACCATTACACGTTGGTTGAACACCGGACCATTGGCCGTCCGCAGCACAGACTCGTTTCTGAGATCCTATCAGCTGATAACCTGCATTGCACTTGAAAGTAGCTATGTTTCCCAGAATGGCACCCCCAGCCATAGTCATGACACCATTCGCTGGTGCAGTGATGGATGGACATTGCTTTTCTAAAAGGCATAACCAGGTCATTAGCATAATGCAAAAGGACTTTGGTGTCTTGACATTACTGCTGCTGCTGATTCTTTGAGAATGAGTGAGTGCTATTTGTATCAACAAATCAAACAAAATGTAATTAAGGTACTGGGGTCAATCTTTTGTTTCGTTAGAAAATGATTTTAAACTAGCTTAGTTTAAAAGCTAAATACCGTCACAGTTCTTGTTGTCAGCTGCAGTTGTGTATCCTCCACGGCAATGACAGCCATGGCTTAAATAACTGTTGACACAAACGTGTTCGCATCCACCATTGTTTAAAGTACACTCGTCTTTATCTATAAAAAGAACAAACAAGTGGTTGATACAGAAATTCTTGGGTAATTCCGCTTTTACTCAGTTGCTTAAATAACTGGTGTGCTGCATACTGTTGTGATATTACAGTTTTCGAAAACACCTGAAAGAAGTAAGCGCGTTACCTCGACAGGATCTTCCACCAGGGGCTAACTCCATGCCCGAGGGACAGGAACAGCGGAATGTTCCCGGAGAGTTATGGCAAGTGTGACTGCACAGCCCCAGGGAACACTCGTTCACATCTAAAACAAAACAAACGAACAAATCACACGTGAGAGGTATAACAGCGAAAGACTTTCCTACGTAGTTTATTCCAAGAAGGATGTAAACACTGTACTAAGCAAATCTAACGGTGTAGCGTCTTGCAAGGGTTTAAGGATTATTTTTTGCACGTTTGGAAGTAAGGCAAAAAAAAGGCGTTTAGCGAAACTTCTTGCCTTCCTGGGGTTTCTTTAAGCCACCAAACCACTGGGGACGAAGTTGGACTGTTCCCCCGGCGATTTGAGCAACGAGGATGAGAACAAAAACGAAATTCACTCAAGCTTAACTATGATTCATTACCATTGCATGTCTTTCCATCGTTGTTCAATGTGTAACCAGGGTTGCATGAACAGATGAAACTACCGATAGTGTTGACACACTGCTGACCACATTGACTATTGGCACATTCATCAACGTCTGTACAGAAACAAGTCAATAACAAAGACCTTATTAGCTCTAGGCAAATACTTTACTCATACACGTATCTTTGAGTTAGATAATAGTTTTGGTGTTTGCCTGCGATGGAGAAATGCCGAGAAATGTTTCATTTATAACTACACCAGTGAACTGAAAGCTTTGTTTTTCACTAGCTAAACTTGTTTTACCTATACTCGATAACTTCATCTAGATTTCCATATCATGCATATTAGCATTTCATGGAAATAAATTCACTCGGTAAAATAGTGACCTAAAATATTAATCAAACCCACACTTAGAATACTTGATTTAACTTTTTGCAAATAACGCTCCCAACACCTCCCCCCCTCCCCAAAAAATAAATAAATAAATAATTAGTTGCTGCCATCCAACCTACAGCTGTTTGTTACTTTTAGACAATGAGGTTTGTACCTTTGCACTCGGCCCTGGCCCCACTCCATTGCCCGTGACTACAGGTCCTGGACGCTGATCCGTGAAGAGAGAACCCCTCTTTACAAGAGAGGGTTATGGTACTACCATGATTGTAATTTGTTGAAGACTTGAAGCCATTAAGAGGCGTCCCTGGGTCTCTGCACGGGGAAGCTGAAAAGCAATGATTATTACATGAGAGCAATGAATTGGGTACATTTTCAGGTAGAAGCCGTTGGATATCCCAGAAAAGAATTGATGTGATTCCAAGTGACAGAGGTAGTGCGAGAACTGAAGGTAACAAAACAACCGGCAAGACTGGTTTTTACGACGGTAAAAGAAAGACGAACATGTTGGAGACAATGCAAGGAATAGCTGCAGACTACTCATGAAGAAAATAGAATACGCTGTTACAAGCTTGCCGCGAGAGCAACTGTCAGTTGTAAGGTGTTTATAAACGTTGTGTGGACGAACTGAGACGACGACAATGATGACGAATGGGATTGCAGTCATTCATAAGTGTTCAAACATGTTTGTTGTCATTATCATTTCCTCTATCGTTATCATCATCATCATTATATATCATTTGATTAAATCACATTAGTAGATACCACACAAGTGAATAGTGCTTTTCGCGCGCTCTGATTGGTTAACTCGGAGGTGATTAGCAAGTACTATTCACCTCCGAGCAGCCGGCGCGCGAGATTTTACAATTCCGACAGCTTGTCGGTATATTGTCACGCAAAAAGTAATGTTTTGGTCCGCTAATTATTCAGCTTGTGTGGTGTATACTAAAACAATTATTCACCTCAGTGTCAGTGAAAGTGGTAGATGTTTACTTCGGTAAATATCCACCACTATTCACCTCCACTTCGGTGAATAATAGTGGTGGGGGCATTGGAACAATACCACTGAGGTTAAAAGAAAATCTGAGGACCATAGGTCTGGACACATCCATTGAACTGATTCAGAGATCTGTACTGTTGGGGCCGGCAAGGATTCTTAGGAAAGTGCAGGAGATGTAGGCAGGATAGGAAAGTAACGATGAAGGACGCTTCTTGGTTTCCCTAGACAGCTGGTTGCTGCCCGGAGCCAATGAAAGCCAGATTTGATCTGAGATTATTAGAAATAATAATAATAATAATAATAATAATAATAATTTGAGTCCAACATTGCGGCCTTACTCCACCGCTATTCACCTCCACTTCAGTGAATAATTGTTAAGTACTCTTCGGCTACTTGCCACACGCGTGATCGCAATGACTGCTCAGATTGTTCAATGGACATGAAGACGGCGAGGAGTGCCCCAAAACGGATGTGCTCAAAACAACTTTTTAACCACTCCTTTTACTTTAACAAATGATTATGCGACATAAAATTAATTGCCTGTTTTAGAAATTATGTTTGTAGAATTTTTTTTCAGTTTTAAGTTACTAGAAAGGGAGATCACACCCACCTTGCTCACATGTGTCGCCCTCATAACCTGAAGCACACCTACATCTAAAGCCAAAGTACAGGTCGTAACACTTGCCGCCGTTTTTACAAGGAAAGTTACTGCATTCGTTTATTTCTGAAATGTTCAACACCGATAGAGAATCACTAAGAGATGTGAATACACCCAAGCAAACGGGCTGAAATATCTTCTGGGGCATAATTTGTTTTGTTGTGTCTTGTGTACGTTTGTTTTGATGTTGGTGTTGTTTTCTTTGTCCCGAAGAACGCTTAAAATGGAGTATTGCATTTCAACCAACATCTAACAAAAGGAATTTATTTACCTGGAGTAGATCTGCGCTTACGCTTTCCAGATGATGGCGCTGAAATGACATACATTAAATTAATAATAATCATAAAATACTTATATAGCGCTATTTACATAAGAATGATCAGTAGCGCTTTACAATAATTCACTTACTTATCAAAATGATATGAATATACAGTGTAAAATAAAATTGAAAAATAAAACATGTTCTAATCTGCCCGAAAAAGGTGGGTCTTAAGTTTTCGTATGAAATTGCTTAACGAATGAATATCACGCAACCCAGCGGGCAAACTATTCCACAAACCACATGGCGCAACAGCATAAAAAGACCTGGCACCAAGCGTAGAAAGCATGTTCTCCTTAGGCCGGCTCCAGTAAAAGACTACTATTTGATCTAAGATTGTAAGACGACTTAGGCCTAACACTAATTAAATCACTAATATATGGTGGTGCAAGTCCGTGAATAGCCTTAAAAACTAAAATTAATATCTTAAAATGAATACGAGCGCGAACTGGCAGCCAGTGAAGATCTTGAAGTACTTGTGTAATATGAGAATTAATCCATAGATATAATCTCAGAGACTATTCTACTATGGTCAACTTGATTTTACGGATAACGTCAGACCAAACAGATTGTCCAAGTACCAGCAAAGTTGTAAACGCCAACTTTCTGTCTGTCTCAATTTTTTTCCCAGTTTTATTGGTATTAACATGAGAAACACAAAAGTGATACAGAAACTGTCTTACCGGCTTCTGACAGAGATCGTTTTGCTTCGAAAGTAAAAGTATAAAGAACTTATGTCAATATGATGTGTTAATAAAAACAGGTACATAAATTTATATTAAGTGCGAGCAGGAGTGGGCGGGAGTTTTCAGCAATTTGGCAGCCGGCTTTAGTCGTTACAACAAAAACTTCAAACATGAAAAGAAACTGAACCCATGGCTCTGTGATACCAGTAGAATGCTCAGGCCAAATAAGCCATTAAGGTGGTAAATTGGTGGTACTGCACTAATATATGGCAAATGATAGTCAGTGTGGGAAATAATAGTAAATTGGAGCTGAGGACGGACAATGTAAAGCCATACAGCAACTTGAGCAATATTTTGGCTCTACCTCGGTGTAAGAACCTGTGAAACTAACGGATGAGGTAAAACAAAGAAAACAGAACATTCTAAACTGCGTACAGCAAAACAATAGCTCATAATAAGACAAAGAAAACCTCGTCAAGTTTTTACACCGAGGTAAAAACCAGTATTTCCAGGCTTTTTCTTTGCAACTGCTAAGTTGATTCCTTTAGTTTTACTATCGAGGTAACTAATCTATGATAGGTGTGTGGCAAAACTATAGTTTTTTTAGAATTGATTTACCTGATATGGAAGGTGGTGGAGGTACTGGATCTGAAAAGATTGAAATAAACCATAAACTTCGTCACAAGTTAAGCAATCATGCATTCTCGCTTGGTATTGTCTTTGCAGCAGAATGCCTTCACGTTTCACAAGAGTGCTTGACTGATACTCTTCTTGATAACTTTGGATTTGGTTTTACAGGTGAGGCTTAACTTCAAAAGTTACCACTCTAACCCCGTGCTTCTGTTGTGATATTGTTGGGACTGATAATCAAGCAATCATTTTACCTGCCAGGCAGCCAAACACCTCAACTCGCATGGTTATTCTTCCATTCCATGTTAAAGGTCTGAATCGGATCATTGTAGCCGTGAATGCTTGTAGCTCTCGTTTTACAACTGTGTCTGAATCTGAGTTACCTGTCAATGTCTGTAAAATAAACCAATGTTTCTTCGGGTTAGAAGCGTAAAAACCGTGTTGGAAAAATTGTTCATCCGTTGAAGAAAAGGTTTGTCGTTTGTTGAAGATAGCATCCTTAAATAAGGTTAAAATAGATCACACTCCTGAGATAAGAAAATCCTTACCGTCCGTTTTCCTTCCACGTGAATCATAATATAAATTCCTGCGTCCCGAAATGAAAATGACGAACTTCCCGATTCCCATCCTAATTCAGCCTTTCTTTTATCCGGCATCACGGCAAAAATAAAAGGCTCATCCCTCATCCCGCCTCTTCAGAGGTGTTTACTCGATAATACTGATGATGCGTTTACTTGTCATCTTTCATGGCTATTCAGGAAACAGCTTTTAACAGATTTAAATTACATTCACGACTCACTGTAAAGTTACCTTGGGTAGCCACAAGGAGTTGGAAAAACACTGTTTACTTCAAATTGATCCATCTAAAATGTTTCCTTCTGTATGATTCACCTATTCAGGCATTCACCTAATTTAAAGATTAATACTGTCTAATAAATATTAAAGCTGCTGTAATAACCAGTGATAATTGACCAGGAAAAAGACTGACCTTTGTATAGTCATTCCATGTACTTCCGTCCACACTATATTGAAGTTTGTATGACGTAACCCATTCTGATAAGCCATCGCCGCCCTGAGTGGCCACGCCTGTTACTTTGTACATACCACCTAAGTTTATCTGGTTAAGGAGAAGTTAATATAAACGCTAAAGCAATAAAAAATAAAGATGTAGAACACCTACAATTTACCGTATTACTATGTGAAGCTCAGTATTATGTTATTGTGCAAGGGCCACTTAGATGAAAGCAATTTGTAGCCTAATCTTTGTATAAATCAGGACAAGAAACGCACTGAATAAACAAACGTTCAAGGCAAATCAAACAACTGAAAAGATATTTTAATATAATTTGCCCAACTATCGCGCTTGTCAAAACTAAGGCCCGGGTTAACCGCCGTACTTCACATGAGCCGAACTTATTTTTCAGTTTAGGTCGACCTAAATTAGTTAAGTTCGCCTATTGAATCAAACGTCGAACTTAATTCAGCCGAACTTAACTAGATCGCGAAAATAAACAGACCGAGGTTGGTTTATACATTAACATGATTATGCATTTGGTTCGGCTCATGTGAAGATCGGCGTTTCACCCAAACTTTATCTTCAGGCGTTATTCACGTCTGGCCAGCCGTGAAGAACGCCTCAGCCGATCCAAATAAAATCAGTCAAACTTAATTGGATCAAACGCCGTAGTTCACATGCACTTAATGGGCTGAGTTAAGTTCGGCTCGTGTGAAGTACGGCGTTTAACTCGGGCCTAATTTTCACGAAGAAAAAGGTAAAATGGAGTGAATGGGGACTGATTAATTATTAAGTCAAACCGAAAGAAATTATTTAGTAATGATTCTCAACACTACTTCTTCAAATAATTTAGCTGAACCGGAATAGGTGAGGTGTATATTCAACTCTTGGAATTATAAATAAACGATAACACATCCAAACTGGAATTCACTGTTCACATACCTGTAAATACTGCTGCTGGTCAGATGACTGCGGGCTCCACCCTCCCCGACTGTCTAACACTCCTTGTAAACCGCTGGCCTGTGGAGCGTACAGGCGCGCCACATGTGGCTGACTGGTTGAGCCGAGTGATGACGATGCCGTCATCGCAGAATCAGGGATGGCTTTACTTTGTACACCAAGTGCCTCAGTGCAGCCTAGGAACGAAACGCTTACTTAGGGAAAATCTGATCCGCTCTGACAACTGGAAGGTTCGACATACATAAGATTACCAGTTATAATTAAAGCCCTTCAGATAGTCACTACGTTCTCGTCATTGTCTGAGACTAAACTGTAGATTCTGACTAGTTTACTTATTGTAAATAATTATGAGGACAACAACCACTTGTTAGGTAGAGGTCGAAGCCATTGACTGCTGATAATGCAGCGTCTTCGGAGCCTGCGCTGCTGAGGTAACACTTGCTGTTATTCCTGTCATAATCAAACGACCTGCATGGAAACGAGGCCTCCTGCTCACACGAACTGGCACACTGTTCAGCGGTCTTGCCCATCAAAATTTTGTCGTCGTTGTTTGACAGACGCACGTCTCGTTTTACTGAGAAACCCCTCAAAGAACTTGTGACTAGAAACGTTGATAGCAACTAATGTAAATGTCATGAAAATGGGCTCCTGACTTTGAGTTATCTTTTCGTTTTGGTGGGTTGACGTCGTGCAAACTACAAACGCAGAAATACTTGCTCACTTTGGATGGAAGGCTCTAAAGAGAATTTTATTTATAGTAGTGAAGAGAAGGTTATTAGAAAAAAGCAATAAATTACCAGAACTCAAGCAAGCTCTTTTCAAATTGCTTGACGTGACCCGCTGAAATTAAGACTATTGGTTTTAGCTGTAAATATATAGTCATATAATTATGAGTGCCTTAACCCTTACCCCAAGTTCTCAAATATTTCTTTCCTTTTCTTTCTGACCGTTCTCACCATTCTTTGAGGAAAAGAGTTGGACTTAAGTATCAAAGCTAACGAGAGTGAAATTCTTAAAGGACAAAGACAACGTTCACGCTAAAGGCTCTCACAAAACAACAATAATACTGACAAAGATGATGATGATGATGATAAGGAAAAAAGATTACCCGCTCAACGTTGCTATTGGTCATTTTACCAATTGAACTGTTATTTATTTGCAAGAAAAAGTAGAATCACTGAACATGATATAAACACTCACAGTCGCATGCGTACGACTTGTCAGTAAACACGTATACTCCTTCCAGTCCAACGCGGAAGTCGGCCCAGGCCTTCACACTCCCGGAATCCGTGTTGCAGCTGCGCACCAAATTATAGATATCCTGGGGTGATAGCACTTTGTTCCACACATTCAACTGACTCAGGTCACCAGTAAAAGCCTCCTCAGGACTGAAAGAACCCCCCAGGGAATCCTGCTCCTGACCAAGCACCATAACACCACCCCCGCGGATCACTGCTCCCGCTTGGAAAGGCTGGGTGTACCTAAAGAGAGTTCAACTCATCATTACTCTACGTTTAGTTACGTCAGTTAGTTGCTCGCCCATACGTCCTTCTTGTCTTCACTGAAGGATGATAAATTACTTCAGTGCAGAAAGATCAAATTAAGCGCTCAGTTACTTGGGAAAGCAATCGGGATTCAGTAAGACGGACACCGTGTTATGCGATTGGGGTCACTGATGGATGCCGCCATCTTAATATTACCAAAAAGATTCATTTGGGCTTGTCGCCACCTTCATAAATGAAAACGCCCAGAATTTTCAGATGAATTCGAAAGCTCTCAACGTAGTGTCAAAATGAGCGTCACGAATTTGATGCATAGAAATCCCTCCTGACAAATCATCTCTTTTACAATCGGAAGCAGTTATTTTGAATACGTGCTTTCATCGAATTACGGCAGTTTGTCTCTTTTTTTGATGTTAAAACTAACTTAAATGACCTGCTCATACAGGCGAAGAAATACGACTGTAAGGGAAACAAAACCAAATGCTGTACTTCGCGCTTTATAGCGGAGCTCTCGCCAAGCGGAGCACCATTGCTAAGAAAATATGGTAACCCATCTAATCGAGAAAATTTGGTTTTGGCCACCGTACCTACGTCGTCCGTACGTACCCCGTACGTCCGCCCTTCCATGTATGCGATGTGAAATGTCCCATTATGTGTTGTAAGCCGCGTTTTGTGTACATCTTTTGATATTGGACGTCAATGTTATGGCCAATTGACACCTGTCAAAACAAGGTATCCGCTGACCAGTAGTAAGTGATCATATCGCGGGCTCAAGTTAAGACCTCCTCGAGGACCAGGTACTGGTTTTCGATTGGATCGCAGGCTCAAGCTAGGTTAAGGATACCCAAACCAAAACGAGGCTTAATTTTTCGCGCGCTTTCTGCGGCTCGAGATTTCACATTCAGTTGGTTTCTTCATTTTGAGCACAACAACTTCATCTTCTTCGAAGTTCTGTCTTTTAATTCGAGTAAAAGGCATAAAAATCAAGAACTACTTAAAAGATACTCCGGAAGGTGAATTTTCAACTGATAAAATGGAAGAGCAAAACATTTTTCTCAGGAAATTCTTAAATTTTGGATCCACTTGTATGGCGCCCGGATTGTGTGGCTGAAAAACAAAATGATTTAACGCTTCAAATGCTTTTTCACTTTACCGCGGCATCTTGCAGCTCACCACGAAAGTTCACTTAACAATTCACCAGCATTAATGGGAGGAACGGGTAGCTCAAACTTGGTGGAAGAAGTTCTTTCTTTGGACAAACCGTTTGCTATTTTTTGTAGATACGTGTTTTTACTTTAGTGGATTCGTAGAAAGCTCGACAACACAGGTAACTTGAATAAATTGAAGCTTAGCATTTGAGGTTTAATCGTTGTTACTTTTGCTCAGGAATGAAACTTTGTCGACTGTATATAAATAACAATCTACTCGTTTTGGACACAAAGAAGTAGCTAGTCGAATATTGTTTGTTTGCTGTTTTGCTAGCAAGCGAACGAGTGTTTTCCTCCGCTTGGCTGACTGTACATGTTTTTCGACGTCAGTATTTCTATAGTGTTAAGAACTGACAGAAACGTTTTCCCTTATGTTTTTAACACGTAATCGCAATGAGTCCTCGTTACTGGCTAGAAAATCCTAGGATTAGTTCAGCTCCAGGCTTTACCAAGTACAAACAGAAATGTTATTTATTATTTTTTTTAAACTTTATCAGCGTATGTATGTACAAGGCAAATAAAGGTGTGTTGTTGTTGTTGTTGTTGTTGTATGTCTTATGTTTTTGCGCGACGAGGGCAATTTCAGCAAATTTCTGAAAACACAAGTGATATTAGTCCTTAATTTTACTCGGCCCCATGCGATTACCTATCCAAACTATCAGGATTGTTTTCCTTTTTCTCTTTTCTACGACATTTAAGCTTATGTCTAAGCTTTTCATCCAACATCATGTTTGTCACACATAACGTTTGGTGGCTCAACCATAACAATGTTTGACCAAAAAGCGGACCAAGCGAGTCAAAAAAATGATTTTTGAGTATTACCACTGAAATTTTCGACGTTATGTGGTTTATTTGGTTGCTTTTCACCGTTTGTGTACGATTTGTTTGTTGGGGTGGCTAAACGATCAAACATTTGTTCGTAATGCGAAATTTTGGATGAACACGTTTGATCTACATCAAACATGGAAAGCCATTTAATGCACTATTGTGAGAGGTGGCTAAACCCTCAAACATGCTCTTCCAATGATGTTGGATGAAAATATTTGATCATTGTTAGATTGCTAAATTTGTTTTCGAACAAACACACGTGTCGACTGTATTGTTTTCTTGTAATGTTTTGAGGTTTTTGAACCGCAGTCCATTCTTGTTGACTGCTCTAATCATAAAATATTGGCGCAAGGAAAGCCATGCGGTGCTGCTCAATACCAGTAAAAAATAATAATCGTGGAGCTCCGCTTTTAGGCTTGGCTAAATCTATATATTACTTGGACGGTACGTACCTCTTTGTTTCCTGTCCATCTTTGTAAAAGAACCATTTCCCACCATTGCTGTCCCACGTGATGGCCACATGATGCCACTTCCCATCGTTGGCTGACGTACCAATAAACAGTTTTTGGTTGTTTATGTGCAAATCGAATGCCCCATAATCCTGGATGACAAGCGCGTTATCCTGAAGTTGGCCTCCCACTATGTTGGAGTAAGATAGAGGTGTTCCTGGGTTTTCTGTATCATCAGTTCGAAGCCAGAAAGCGATTGTGAGAGCAGTCATGTCTGGGATATTCTCTACACTTGATGAGGAGGTAGCAACCCGCAGCGGGAAGGACAAATCATACCCATGACACAGTTCTTCCAGAGAAACATAAATGGCGTCAGTTAAGAATGCAAAGTTTTATCTATTAAATATGAGCCGTAGACTGCGAGTAGTCTCTAATTTCGGCGATGGATTGTGGGGCGGGAGAACTGGCCAGGAGAGGCAACGCGAGGGGAGTGTCTCCTCGCAATTTCGCGCGCGCGTGTTTCTCCCGTTTCACAATCCATCGCCGAAATTAGAGACTACTCGCAGTCTATACGAGCTGTTAACCTCGTAAATAATAACTGTAAATAATATCTCAGATAACAGTGGAAATTATTATGTTTGATATCCAAATACTGAGACGTGGGTTGAAAAAACAAGGCTGTGTCGGGTATTCGTGCCGACACACCCCTATCAGCGCATTGAGGAACACAAAGGATCGTCTTCAATTGGGAATCACATTAAAGAGCAACATGGAACAGTCTCAAGTGACATATATCGTGATTTTAAGATCTTGAGAAAGTGCCAAAGTAAATTCGACTGCTTGATCTACGAAATGCTCTTTATAAAGGAGCTTAAGCCAACTTTGAACAAGCAGTCAGATTCAATCCGTGCAAAGTTATTTATATAGTTTTTTTTATTATTTTAACACTTACATTTTAGCGCTTGTATTTACATATTTTATCGTTGGACATTCTCACGCCCTAATTTGTACTTATATATGTATATTTCATTCGCTTTTTCTTCAACTTGAAAATGATCTCAGGGAGATCGAAACGTCGTTTTTTATCGCTAGTTTTTATACTAAAATGAGATTTTTTTACCGACTTCATGGTGTTTGGAAATCTGCTTCAACAATCTTTCGTGTATCTGATATATTGGAGAAACTCAAGCTGAGACAAAAGTTGACCAAATTTTGCGATAATTAGGATCACACTTCCAAACCTCCTCATATTCTCGCTCTCTTATGAATTATTTATTAATTTGAGAACTTAATTTTATATCATTATTGGCGCTAAAGGCTTATAGGTGGTTTGAAGCTAATCCCTGGAGACACAGATAACAATGGTGAAACGAACAAATGCTGGGGGACGAACAACAGGAGCTAATGAGAGATCTATTGTTTACGTCCACCAACATGGCGGCGATCACGTAACGTGAAAACCA
This sequence comes from Pachyseris speciosa, assembly GCA_016490735.1. NCBI lineage: Eukaryota > Metazoa > Cnidaria > Anthozoa > Scleractinia > Pachyseridae > Pachyseris > Pachyseris speciosa. The sequence goes on from JAEMWC010000376.1 coordinate 379,396, forward strand.
CCTATAGGGGTGACTTTCATCATCTGAACAGTTATGATGTCTAAGCTTATTACGTTGAATACAGATCACCGTATCATTCGTATATTTTCATTTAAGGCAGATAAATAGATAATAAAATTCTCTTCGAGTGTTGAAAAATAAACTCCATTTAATTTTCACCGCGAAAGCCGCGATTTATTGTGTAACCATAGCAACGGTGATCTTTTATAATAATATAATATATATAATAATAATTTAGAACTTATATAGCGGATTTTCCATGTGTATATGATCAAATGCGCTTTACAAGCACACGTGTGAAGATAACGTGTTATTTTCACTTGTGAAGATATCATGTTTTCGCGCGAAAGCTCACCTGGTATTTCATTGGTGTTTATGTAATAATTAATCTTACTTGTATTGCAGGTGTCTCCAGAGTACGTCGGCTTGCAGATGCATTCATATCCATTGTCCTTGTCCACACATTGCCCATCGTGTTTACAAGGATCCGTAAGACATTCATTAATGTTTGTTTCACACTGGGTTCCTGTAAAACCAGCTTTGCAGGTACAAGTATACCTGTTCTCACCATCTACACACGTTCCGTTGTTCATACAAGGATCGCTGGCGCAATCATCGGTGTTTATCTCACATTGTACTCCCTCATACCCAGGCCTACATGAACACTGATAAATCTCGGTCAAACTCTTACATGTAGCATGATTATGGCAAGGGGACGAAGCACAGTGATCAATCTTCATTTCACAGAACTTCCCACCATAACCAGATGGACACTCACAGATGAAATCCGGTGGTTGAACAACACATTTGGCGCCATTTTGACAAACATTTGCGCCGCAAACTTGCGAGGGAACGTCGCACTGGTCACCGCTGAATCCTGGAGCGCAGACACATTGGTATCCGTTAACCTGCCATTCAATAGATGAAGATGGTTTGGACAAGACCAGAAACAAACACCTGTGACGGGAAAAGCCCTCCCCTCCCCCCCCCGAGTTTATACTTAAGTTAGGGGTAAACTTAATATTTTCATGTTATTTGCTCTGTTTTTGTTTGAAAACGGCCCCGTATGGTCATGTGTCAGTAACAACAGCCTTTCAAAATTCGAAACCAGGGAATAATCTGAACAAGCCCTTGACCGTGCCCTTACCTTGTCAACACATGTCGCCCCTTGGTAGCAAGGATCAGACAAACATTCGTCATTATCGATTTCACAGAATTTCCCAGAATATCCAGGAGCGCATTCACAGCTGACGTCATCCTTCAGGTCAGTGCAAGTGCCGCCATTGTTACACGGGTTTGACGAGCAGTCATCAATCGCTTGAACAACACCGACAGTCAGTCAGTCGATTTGGTAACATTCTAAGTTATATTTTATTAGTAAAACTATGATCCTATTGTATAGAAGAAGAAATCGTTAAGGGAAATTTTAGCATCAAATAACGCAAAATGTAATGCCTCAAAAAGTTTCTACACTGAGTAACGTAGGTAAGGAATAAAAATGCTAATAGTCATCACATAAAGGTAAACTGGAAACTTCATTTACTTTGTCCATCGTAATTGGAGAACAGGACCAGAAATGCAGTAAGGAAATAAATTAAACTTTTCAATACGCAGAATTTCCTTTAGTTAGTTCTCACCAACACACATATCTGCCGAATCAGCACCAGGCCCGTAAGTTGACTTTCCACCTGTGCAATCTACGCAAGACAGGGCCCCTATGGCACTCTGATAAGAGCCTTTGGCACATGGAATACAGGGCTCCACACCATTCCCTGAATAGGTACCAGGAGCACACTTCACTGCAAAGACAACAACTTGGTTGTGATTTGCCGCAGTAAGGACAAGGAACACTTTTTAGCACGTTCACCAACTATCATAAATAAATAAATGAAGAAATACCCAAGACAATGGCCAGTTCAAGATTTCAAAGACTTTCTGGGTTAGCAACAACAACAACAACACTAGCATTAAATTGACGTGGACAACCTTAAAAACGCGAAACGTGATTCTTGAGAACTCCTCCTAAAAACAGAACAAACGACAACAACAACAACAATAACGGTGTCACTTACTTCCGCATTCCTCTCGTCCTCCAGCTGCCGGAAGTATAGTGGTTGTACCCGCTGGACAAGTAATGCAGTTTGTGTTCATGAAACCAGAAGCGTATGTTCCGCTTGCGCAAGGAAAACACTTGGCAAGTCCACTTGGGGAGAAATACCCTGGTTTACATTTTTCTGTAAAGGAAATAAACGGTGAAAGTTGGAAAGTTCGACGTGCTTAGGGACAGCCTGTTAACAATAATCCTCATCATGAGTTTCTGTTTACAAATTTACAAATGTCGATAATATTTTCTATTAAAATTACTGTTATATTTCACGTCATATATCCTTTAGGATATTTTAGCTCGTCTGGTCAATCAATAGTATTGGAAAACCACGAGCCTGATTTACGAAGAAAAAAAAACAGTCGTCCCTTACATACGACAGGAGAAGAAAGTCGACATACGACAAGCTACATTTGACACATTTTTACTTAGTCGTTCTAATTCAGAGCGTTATTTAAGAGACTGTTGTTTCCAGTAAAAGGAAAGTTAGTTAATGGAGATTGCACAAGAAAGCTTTGAAATCTATTTTGCATGCTGTGCCTTTGAAAACATAGTGATGTGTTGCCGACGTTACGTTTGGATGAAAATTGCAAAACGGACACTGGAGAGCTGGGATTTGTAAACTTCTGTAAACAGTGGAAGGTCCCAGAATATTTTGCTTCCATAGAGAGTACTTCCCGCTTGTATATTGCAGAGTTCACCGATGATTTGGGACTAACTTCTTTCGCTTCTTTTCGTTATATTTCACAGATCATAGCTGATATCCTGTAGAAGTCGACAGATTTTTTTCGAAGCACAGTTTATTGTCATATTATGTTGCCTTTACTTTTAACTACAACGATTATAAACGTTTCAAAATTATTGCATCGTAAACATAGTCGTCTCATCCGCCTATCTTTCATCGTTTCTATTGCTATAAATTTTATATTTTGTACCTATACAGGAAGTAAAGTTCTTGGAATCGTTGCCAACAGTCCAAGTTCCCTTGGGGCATTCCAGACACTCAAATCTTCCTTCTTGACTCTGATAGCTTCCCGGCGAACAATGAATACATTTCTCATGCAGCGAGTCGTAATACGATCCCTTTGGACAGCGGACTGACGAAAAATGAGGACAAAATACTATTTCATTCAACGCCTTAAAGCAACTTAACTCAACTCAATTTTTTTACTAAGTAATCAATTTAATCACATCTTATCGTGTGTTATACATCAATAATGGCAAGAAGCAATACTATTTTCATATTCAAAAGAAGTGAGGGAAAGTTAAACTTAAATTAGGGCAGCTATAGTAGTGCCGATAAGGAGCTAAGAAAAAGATGATTTACAAATTCGCCATTATAGTTATTCCTACTGGTTTAGTAATCTTCTTAATGTACGACGCTTTAATATTTTTCTTTTAAACCCAGTTTTACGTGGTCCCTAACAAACGAGGCTGAAATAAAATATAAAAATTTACAAAATCGACCACGGTACAGGGATTCGAAAAGCTGACGTTTGGAGCGTTAGCCCTTCGTCGGAGCGAATCGAGGAATTGTGGGTTGTGTATTGTTTACTGTATACAGAATATGGAGCTTCTCCATTGGTGGTACCATGGTAACGTGAAATCATTGAATGAAAAGCGCTCGTTGATACCGTGGGGATTAAGAGTGCCGATTTGAAAGATAAAGGGAAAAGCCGGAGATTGACACGTGTTGTTTGGAATGGCAAGGGAGATTAAAATGCCGAGCGACTGGTTTGGATGCATCTTTGTCATCTTTCTCAACATCACGTAGATGTTCTCGGAATCAGTCACCTAGTCGTTTTTCTGTTTCGCCGATGTATAACTTTTTGCAGGTTATGCAATAGATAACATTTGCGAAGGTACACGTGAAACGATCAGTGATCTTGACAGATCGCTTAGGGCCCGATATTTTGTCAGTGTTTTGAATGAAAGGGCAAGTTTTGCATCGCGAGCGCTCGCATTTAAAGGTGTCAGGGTGCACTCTTAATCCCCACGATATCAACGAGCGCTTTTCATTCAATTAATTTATTCCTGTTTTTCACGTTACCATGTTACCACCAATAGCGTACTCCATATTCTGTATATAAACCATACACAACCCACAGTTGCTCGATTCGCTCCGACGAAGGGCTAACCCTCGAAACGTTAGCTTTTCGAATCCCTGTACGGTGGTCAATTTACATTATCAACTCCCTTGATAAACCAAATTTTCGTGTTCCTCCCCCACCGACGCAGCTCCACAGTTTCTTTAGAAACTCACCCCCTTTATTTATTTCAAATAAAATATACACGACACGTGCTCTCAAGGCACTAAATATGCACGCTACACTTGAAATACCATAACCCAGGTAAACATAGGTTGCAACCCTCGCTCCTCCGCAGGAGCATAGTCCCTCCTAACAGGTTTCCATGACCAACAAAGGCTTCGGGGACAGTCAGGTCATAGCCCAGCCTCCACCCAACCCCGAGATGCGTGATAAGACACACTACAGCATTGGGAACTAGATTCCCTGCTCTTTTCGATCAGTGGGAGGGTTTTTTTGCGTCCCCTCAAGTTTTAAATGCGGAGATGAAGGAGAGAAGGCCAACGGCTTAACGTCACTGCACCATGACGCCATCATCTGAACTGAAGCAGGTGATGAGCACACAGCCAGCATGATGTCACCAGTTATTTTATGACCGGCCTGTGGTCCCATCCCGGGTCTGAGTCAGGTAAACATAGTCGATACTATCTAACTCACCGGCTCGATAATCCCTTCAAGATTTGATGCAAAGAAAATCCATTTAACGTACTTACTGCACTTTTCTATTGCTCCTGAGCTTTCATGGCACTGACACAGATTGTGTGGCTTGGTTTTACCATCGCAACCGGTTTCCAGTGAGTCGCACCTGCCTACGACTGCACCAGACTCAGAGCAGTATGCCTCAGCGTGACTCAGTGTATACTTGTCATATTCAAGATCAGTGGATGCACGGAGCGGACTCCAGTCAAATGACTTTGCTCGCTCGTCTATCTGAGGCCTGGCGTCATTTTCAAGAATCTGTTCCAGTTGCGATACAGTTTGAGAGGCACCGCCTGTTTTCTGCTGTGCTACCACGTCCACTTTAACGTAAACCTCGCGCACGATGCTGCGTCGGCGGCGTTTAGCCGTGGTGGTAGCACCACAAAACACGTTTACATTACCAACGTTACATTCCGCGTTATCTTTGCAAAAGTTTGGTGGGAAAAACGATTGGCTCAAAAAATTGACGAAGTTGAGTTTGATTTGATTCTGTGCTTCCTTGGAGTTGCAGTCGCCAGAGTAATAGAAGAACTGTGGTAGAAATGCCATCCGCGCTTTGCTTGCGTTGTAACGGACTTAGGCAATCATAAAACAATAACAAGTAAGAACAACGAATTATAACAAATACACTGTAGACTAATAAAATAAGCTGTTAATACACGAATGGTTGAATGGAACTCAGAATTATGTTAGGATCAATCAATCAATCCATCAATCCATAGATCGATCAGTCAATCAATCAATTAATCAGTCAATCAACGAGATAGTCAAATAGAGCGATTTTCAATAATTTGACCAATTACTCTAAACGATCACAAAAGACACAAACAACGCAATTTGCCTCTCAGACCTCGGAGCAAATTAACAGTAACCGGCGCCAAGCGCGGGAAAATGCACGCGTACAAAGTTGGTTTTGATTGGTTTTGGGTTTCAGTTTGGTTTGTTATGTTATTAAGAAGAGAGCAAATTAAAGCAAAACTAAAACAAGCAGAAATTACTTTCGACATTGAACTGAAAATGAACGAGCCAACCAAGCGATCAGCCTAAATGAAAAAAAAAAAAATTTAATAAATTAGAGCAAGGCATTACAGAAACTCACCAGAGCAACTGGGCCATGGCGGTAGCGGTCCACTTATCGCGGTCCACTCTCCGTTTCCACAGAGATACGCGATTGCAGGTGCAAATGCGAAATCGGATTGGTTGTTACAACTCACTTGACAATAGCTATTGCTTATGCCAAACGCGTTACAGGCTAAAGCACCGTTTTCAGGAGGTGGGTACATTTGGCATCTCTTTGCTGAAAAGAGAATCAATAATCTTTCGAATTTTGCTAGTCAAAACTTTCATAACACAAAAATATAGAACAAAATTCTACTACATGACGATCAGGGACTTTGAGAGACTTTTGGGGGGTACACCAGAGAATGTGTGTTTTGGGGGCCTATAGTTCTGTGATAATCATCTCATATTAAAAATATTAAAAATAGGGACAGCTTCTTTATGCTGCCTAATTAAAGGTGGAACCTTGATTCAAGTCCTTTCTGATATTCTCCGTAAGCTATCAAAGCTGTTAGGATCTTGTTGACGACAGGCGGTTCTAAAGACTAAAGCAATATAATTTCATAAAAAAGAATGTTGATGTACCTTTGACTTCAACCTTGAAAGCACAACTGTCATTGACGTTACCAGACTGGTCTCTTGCCACGTAGAACACCAAAACTGCCGGCCCAATGTAGAAAAGTTCGCCAGAATTCTTGCTGTGGTCGACAATCGGAGTAACGTTAGAGTTGTCCAGGAACTGAGGTATCTTCCAATTTATTCTGACCGATTGTTCCCTTATTTCAAGGTACTTATCTTCAGGGCATGAAGTGTAGTAAGGAGCTTCATTATCTGTTGTAAAAATACTATTGTCAACACTGACTCATGTAATCTGAATATACAAGTAATGCAATACATTTGGTTTAGCCGACTTGGACTTGGATAATTAGTTGATTAAAATCAAATAGCTGTGCTGACACCAGCAGGCAAAATAGTTGGATACGTACACGGAAATAAGCAGGTAAAAACTAGGGAGAAAAACCAACGTTTCGGTGTCATCATGGAAAAGAAACTGTTATGCGAGACTAATGGTTTACTATATGGACATAATAAAGATCGCAACCAGTGACAAAATTACACAAGAATACTTTTTCGCTCGTATTGAGTCCGACAGCACGTTGAGGCTAGGGTTTAATTGTCTTATGTACAGCATTTCGTGCACTAAACAATCAAAATTGTTGGTGCATTTGCATACAATGTGGAAACTTCGCAGTAGAAGAAAAACGTATCAGCCATAAACCGTGATACAGAATTGATACTAATGCCCATTTCTTAGAATACTTTTAGAACAATCGGGTTATGCAGGAGTCAATGTAACCCCCCTCCCCAGGACAAGGTGGGGATTAGTCGGGAAAAGAAGGAGATTTGAGGGAAATCGCACCCCCGAGGGGGTGGGGGATTGGGTAATATTTGTATTTAACCGTAGGGGTTTGGGTTGGGCTTTGTCGTGAGCCGGCTGTTGCGAAGTCAGCTTTATAGGTATGTGCGGCCCCAAAGGGTATGGTTTTTTAGCCGTTTTGGTCTGAAATAGGGTATCAATTTTGACCATTTTGGTATGAAATAGGGTATGGTTTGTGCACTCTTGTCTTGAATTCAGTATGTTTTTTAGAAGAAGCTACTTCTTCATCATTAGGCGATAACACCATCAACAAAAGCTCTTCTTTTTTGTCTTTTAATTATGTTTACGCCAACTGTGTACGTGAAATGGGTATGATAAGTTAGATAAGATACGAACTTTATTTTATCACACTAGCCTATTCTGAAATAGGCTATCAAATTTTTGGTCAAGTCTGAAAAAGGGGTAGGGAAAATCGCAGATTTTGGTCTGAAATAGGGTAAGGGTTTCAGGAAGCGGGCCGCACACCCCCACCAAAATTTTCTGGGAGTACCCCCTCTCGGGCAGGTATTAAAGTCTACCGTGTACATCTATGAGTTTGAAGGCATATATGACATATAATCTTACTCTTATTTTCTTCTCATTAGTGAATGTGTGTGCATAATCTGCCCTCGTCCTATGTCCTCTTTGCACTGGTTTGTATGCGTATAAGCTAATGATTTTGACAAAAAAAAATGCCCTTTTATTGGCCATTTCTGCTAAGGAGTATCATTGAGACAATTTACTGAGTGATTATACTGACTACTGCAGCTTCTTATGTAGTACTGATATTCTATTATACAGAACTGTGCTTTAATGTTCTCGCTTTTCAGGCTCCTAATCCAGTACATCTCAGGCAAGGAAGGTCCCACATGGTGGGAGCATTTGAGGACTTTGGTAGGTGGACAGCTTCCCCAGGGTGAGGGGAATTTGTTAATATTTGAAATTAGGTCTGTAACAAATCCCCACCTTGTCCCGGGGTGGAGATTTACACTGATTCCTGCATTATATTTATTGTTTCCAAAGCAACCGTTACGATGAACAATAGCTTACTGACCTAACACTTCCACTGTAAACAAACAGCTGTCCGTTAACCCAGCTTTATCTCTCACTGTATATTGCACGATGTGTCTGCCAATCAGAAACTTCTGTCCTGACTTGAGGTTACTCGTCACGATTACTTCAGCCAGCGGATCCACACCAATAGAATTGTCGCTGTACGCAGGCTCTGCCCATGTGATTACTGCGTGATCCTGGTGAAGGCTGTTGTTTGTTCTGATGTTGCTGGGGCAGGTTATTTTTGGTCGTTCGCTATCTAGAAGGGTAAAAGTTGCTCGTAACACCGGAAACTGAAATTCACAGTATTCTCACTTACTTATATTCTGGTTTATTAATGGCGAGGAGATTAAACCTAAAAATATGTTTCATCTCTTTGGCGAACAAATCCTATTAGCCTAAGAAAGCATATTTTGTGGCTGGAAAAGAGGGGGAGGGAGTAAGTTTTTTATACAGGATCTCATGAAAGGAGTTTCATAGCAGCAAAAAAGAAGCCGCTCATAGCTACACTGCAGTGGGAAAGCAGGGTATACGTAACAAGCAAATTAGTGCAAATCAATGCTAGGGAATGATAAAATCTGCAAGTAATGATAACGTCTGACACACTGAGTAACTTACCGACGCAAGGCTTGTGTTCCCTTGTCCAAGTCCCGTCCGTTCTACAAAACCTCAGTACAGAGCGATCTAGAGTTCCTTCGAATAAGTAACCCTTTGGACACTCAAACGTACAGCTTGAGTCAAATGGTAACTCTTGTGTGACGCATTCAGGGGGGGTCACTTGGCTGAGTGAGATCGAGTTCAGCATCGGACACTTCACCGCTGGAGAACATACGCAATATTTAAAAAGTGCTCCTTACATAAAATTTGTCAACATAACATGTTTTCAGGCTTTTGTTTTCACTACTGCTTAACTAGTGTTCATGACTGCGATGATCATTCACATCTTCATGTGATCATTCTTTAATCCGCAGTTCAAATATATCAGATATATGATTTTCATACATTCATTCTCATATTCAATCACATTCAATCACTCAGGGGCTTCATTACGAACCAACCAAATGACCAGCTCCCTGCTGGTTTGTTAGCTCAGTCGGTAGAGCACTGCACCGGTATCGCAGAGGTCGTGGGTTCGACACCCGTACAAGCCTGAAAAATTTTCAGGCTTTAGCTTCACTACTGTTTAATTGGTGTTCATAACTGCGATGGTCATTCACATATTCATTCTTTAATCCGCAGTTCAAATAATTATATGATTTTCATATATTCATTCTCATATAATACTCCCCAGCATTTTCATTCAAACGTATTCTTCACCACTTTTTGTGATTGTGTTACCAATGAAAATTGTCAAATTAAATGAACAGAATATTATAAAGAATATTAAGTTAACATAACAGCTGACAGCTGTGAAATTCAACTGATAGTCGTAGTCATAGGTATCGGTCAGTTTAGTTTTCCTGAATTCATCACGGCTATAGCGATCGTTACAGTTATAGCGGGCTCCGGCGGCCCGAAGGGCCGCCAAGCGGAGCACCATGATTAAGAAAATATGGTAACCCATCTATTCGAGAAAATTTGGTTTTGGTCACCTTGCGTACGTACGCCCGTACGTCCGCCCTTCCATGTATGCGATCTGAATTGTCGGCCATACTCCAACTGACAGGCTAGTTTACACCGCACATCTTTGAGATTGGACATCCATGTTATGGCCAATTGACACCTGTGTGACCGCTATTTTGTGACCATATCGCGGGCTCAATTTAAGACCTCATCGAGGTCAGCTGTTTTTTTCAAGTTGACCGCTGACCAGGTACTGGTTTTCGATTGTATCGCAGGCTCAAGCCAGGTTTGGGAGACCCAAACCAAAACGAGGCTTAATTTTTCGCGCGCTTTCTGCGACACGAGATTTCACGCTCAGTTGGTTTCTTCATTTTGAGCTAAACAACTTAATCTTCGAAGTTCAGCTTCTGTCTTTCGCGTAAAAGGCATAAAAATCAAGAACTACGTAAAAGGTACATCGGAAGGTGAATTTTCAACTGATAAAATGGAAGAGCAAAAGGTTTTTCTCAGGAAATTCTTAAATTTTGGACCCACTTGTATGGCGCCCGGATTGTGTGGTTGAAAAACAAAATGATTTAACGCTTGGAGGGCTTGTTCATTTTACCTCGGTATCTTGCAGCTCACCAAGAAAGTTCACTTAACAACTCACCGGCATTAATGGGAGGAACGAGTACAATGTGGCTTAAACTTGGTGGAAGAATAGTAACTCTTGTTCTTCGGCCATCGAAGTTTTATAAGAAAAACAACACATAAAGCGGTTATAAACATGGTGAAGCAATGCATTTTATGAAATCTGACTTGACGTTTCATATGTCCCAACATACATTTTCAAAAGTAACCGTTATGAGATGAAACACTATCTATCAATGGTAATCAGTTTTTCCTGATGCGAGGATTTCAAAATGATCCTAATGGATAGAAAAACTGAACATTTTAAAGGGCTCTCCAAACTTGAACACACATCAGCTATTGCCAATCATGTTATGACTACTGGACATAATATGAAATGGGATCATTTTGAAATCCTCGCGTCAGGAAAAACTGATTACCATTGTAAGATAAAAGAAACCTTGTTTATACAAGAATTGAACCCTGCGTTGAATGCTAATCTCACCAATGACAAGCTGTCACTTTATTAACGTGTCACTGCTATTTTTAGTGTTACCCAGATCGCTCGCAATTTCTTTTTAAATATAGATAGTGTTTCATCTCATAACGGTTACTTTTGAAAATGTATGTTGGGACATACCAAACGTCAAGTCAGATTTCATAAAATGCATTGCTTCACCATGTTTATAACCGCTTTATGTGTTGTTTTTTTTTGGTGGAAGAAGTTCTTTCTTTGGACAAACCGTTTGCTGTTTTTGTAGATGCGTGTTTTTACTATAGTGGATCGATGCGTATTTTCAAGTGGTAGAAAGCTCGACAACACAGGTAACTTAAATAAATTGAAGCTTAGTATTTGGTTTAATCGTGGTTACTTTTGTTCAGGAAAGAAACTTGTATTTTTGTCTCGAATGGATATAAATAACAATCTACTCGTTTTGGACGCAAAGAAGTAGCTAGTCGAATTGTTTGTTTGTTGTTTTGCAAGCGAACGAGTGACTGTACATGTTTTTCGACGTCTGTGTTTCTACAGTTATAAAGAACTGAAACAAACGTTTGCCCTTATGTCATTAACGCGTAATGGCAATGAGTCCTCGTAAAATTAAGGATTAGTATCACTTATGTTTTGTGCGACGAGGGCAATTTCAGCAACTTTCTGAAAACTGGCACAAGTGATATTTATTCGGCCCCATGCGATTACCTATCCAAACTATCAGGATTGTTTTCCTTTTCTCCTTTCTACGACATTTAGGCTTATGTCTAAGCTTAAATTACTACGAAATATGTTTGTTAAGTCCCGGCTAAAAGATCAAACATTTTCACCCATTATCGTGTTTGTCAAGCATAACGTTTGGTAGCTAAACGCAAAACAATGTTTGACCAAACACGGGACCAAGTGGGTCCAAAAGATGATTTTTGCGTATTATTGCTGAAATTTTTGTCGTTACGTGGCTCATATGGTTTCTTTTTACCGTTTGTGCACGATTTGTTTGTTTGAGTGGCTAAACGATCAAACATTTGTTCGTAATGCGAAATTTTGGATGGACATGTTTGAGTTTAGATCAAACATGGAAAGCCATTTAATGCACTATTGTGAGAGGTGGCTAAACCATCAAACATGCTCGTCCAACGATGTTGGATGGAAATATTTGATCGTTCTTTGGTTGCTAAATTTGTTTTCGAACAAACACACGCGTCGACTGTATTGTTTTCTTGTAATGTTTTGAGGTTTTGAACCGCGGTCAATTCCTGTCAGTCTGTCCTGTTGACTGCTCTAAACATAAAATATTGGCCCAAGGAAAGCCATGCGGTGTTGCTCAATACCAGTAAAAAAATAATAATCGTGGAGCTCCGCTTTTAGGCTTGGCTAAATCTATATATTTATCATAGTCATGAGTCTGTAGTAGTCATTGGTATCGCTAACAGCCGTTGTTTGGTTATAGTTTTTGCTTGATTGGCCATGAAACAGAGCAGATCAATGTGTCTGTTGTGATTGGTACAGCATATAACATGTCGTTTAAGCCCAACATATCATAGTAAAAAAAAACAACAACTTACGTTCGCAAGTAACATCTGTTCCTGACCAAGTCTTGTCCTGTTGACAGGTTCGCACAGGGATCCCATGCAAAATGTAACCATCGTAACATGTGAAGGTGCAAGAAGTCTGAAATGACAGGTCAGGCTTGGTGCAGCTTCCAGAGGTTGGATTAGCTTTAGTGACGTGAAGTGAAGGGCACGTGATTTCTGTGAAAAAAAAAAGATTAAAAAAGAAACCGAATGCAACAAAGCTCGCAAGAACGGCAACAGTACACGTGTGACGGTATAGAAAAATAACATATGCCATTCATTTAGACGCTAAAAATTTCCGATCTCACTTTACTCTCATAGCGTATATGCCACCTAGCGATATTCACATCCAAGCCGCGTATACGGGACGTCAGTTAAATGAACCTATAATTTAAGCTCAGTGGTAGAGCATGCGCACTAGGAAGGGGAAGGTCATAGGTTCGGGAGAACTCAGAATTCATTTTTTTCTGAATATGCGTGTGACAGCATAGAATAATTCATGTATCAGAAATGTCATTGTTTTCTCAGCTGATTGGACGAAAGAAATTTTACTCTTATTTTATGAATCGTGTCATTCTTCATGAATGTGTTCCACTTCGAAAACACATGTTTGGGTTCATACCCAAAATTACGCGACAATGTTCTTGATTTCACAAACGTAACCGTCTTCAATTAAGCGGATTATATCACGAATATCTCTAAACTTAAAATTCGTTGATCGACGTGGGTCAGGAAATTCACTCATTGGTTTTCAAACTCTCAACCTGTAAACGAAGATAATACGTGCACATTATCATGGGTAATGTTTGCATTGGACTGACTGACTTTTCAGTGGTCATTCTTGAAGTGCAAGACAAGTGTGCAAACCAGGCTTTAAATTACTCGGCCTTGGTGTCGTTCTTTGTGGATATACTTTTAAAGCGATATTAGTTTTATTTGGAGGGATGTCCAAAGATTTTTGCCAACTTAAAAACGACTTAAAAACGACGACGTTTCGACGCTAGCTTAACGTCATTATCAAGTCAAATAAGTGTTTATTACGAACTGTATAAGCTACTAAAAAGAACAAAAGATAATTAAAACGATGTAACCTAAGAATAACTTACAAGTTAAACAAAAACTTTGGCACGTATAGAACGCGTCTGGATATGCAAATTAGGCTTGAGATTCTTGAACAATAGGCAATCAAATTTAGTCGGGCACTTTCTAAAAATTCTGAAGCGGCTTTCTTTCAAAAGAGGGTTCCTAACATGAGCTTCTTTCAAATATCTACCGATTGCCGAATTTTTGTGCTCCGGCAGCAATGCACTGATGAAGGAGCCGCGCTGTGTAGCCAACATAATTTGCACCGCACATATCACTATTATCAGTAATTATTAATTCTGTTATGTGTACAAATATGACTTGCCTGTACTTCTGTTACCATGTTGTCTAGGTTTAGTTATCTATTATTTCTTGGGAGGGACCCTAAGTCCTACAAGTCCCATGGTTTTTATTAGGTTCCCTCGCCACTTTTTTTTTTTCCTATCTGCTTTTTCTTGTTTACCATTGCAATTTCTGTGTATTAATCATTGTAATTTATTAATCATTCCTGTTCATTGTGTGTGGCAAATAAATAAATAAATATCACACGAAAAAGGTAGACAACGCACTGCTGATTGACAATTGGCGGCTTGATTTCTTTAGGTTTAAGATCTTATTGTAATTTCTTCCTCACGTAAAATGGCTGTAATGTAATGCCAGTAGCACAGCCAGAATAAGTCTTCCATTTAAAGTCCAAGTAGCTGCTACTGCGGTTCGTAGGCAATTGCGTGATATGAGTCGTAAGATTGACCCTTGTGTCTCTTTCTGCTATGTTCGCTGAAACATTTCGAGGAACAAAATTGCTAACTGTGATGGAAGCTATAAGGCCCATAGGGTAGCCACGTTGACTAAAACTAGAACTTAATGGCAAATTCTGCATTGAAAGCTTCTTTCGTAAACGATAAAGCATGAACACGATGTAACTTTGTATTTAATAGTCTTTGTACCGTTTGTCGGTATGGCTGCGGCCCGTGGGAGGGGGCACTCCCTTATATGGGTATGTGCGGCCCCAAAGGGTATGGGTTTTTAGCTGTTTTGGTCTGAAATAGGGTAACGATTTTAACCATTTTCGTCTGAAATAGGGTATGGTTTGTGCACTCTATTCTTGAATTGGGTATGTTTTTTTTAGAAGAAGCCACTTCTTCATCATTAGGCGATAAGACCATCAACAAAAGCCCTTCTCAAATTATGTTAACACCAACCGTGTACGTGAAGTAGGTCTGAAATAGGGTAAGCGGGCCGCAAACCCCCACCCAGTTTTTCTGGAAGTACTCCCCCCGGAGGGCTGTGGAAGCGTAAGAGCAAGCCAGTGTTCGCTGGCTTTCTGTTAACTTGAGTTGTACGTTTTGTCCCGTTCTTGATTATTTCTATGCCGACAAAAGGCCGGATCATACTGTCCACAGGAAGCTCCATCGTGAACGTTAAACTGGGGTGCAGGTCATTCAGAGTAGTAAGAAAACCAGCAGCGGCGTCAGTGCTAGGCATTCTGGCAAGGATATCACCTACAACGTACCTCCTATACAGAACAGACATCAATCCATCGTGAGCAAGCGTTTGTTGAAGATGACACATGACGACGTTGGCAAGAGGGGAACCCATAGCAACACCATCCGTCTGTTCGTACAGCTGACCGTTAAATTTGAAAAGCTGATTGGTTGCGGCAATTTCAAGTAACCTGGCAAGCTGATCCTTTTTCCAGGTTAAGGCCATAGGTTAAGGTAAACTAGAGACCAATATGTGTTCTTCATTCATAGAATGGGCACGAATGTCATCAGCAAAAGCAAAGGCATCAGTGATATAACGTTAAGCTAGCACCTAAACATCGTCGGCTTTTGGCCATTTTTAAATCTTAAAATGTTTTTAAGAAATGTTTTCTCGCAATATTTTATAATCAAATGCATTTCGAAGCCGCTTCTTCTTCGTATGTGCACCTTACCTCGCTTTGATGGAGAAACTCAAACAACTCGGAAATGGCCTATGTAACCTTTTTATTCCAACTTACTGTTGCAGAAGACATCACTTCCGCTCCACACAGCATAGTTGATAGCATTGATCACGCACGTTCTTTTCCCCCTTGCAGTCAGTTCGTATCCCGTTTTACAAGTCACTTCACATGTCGATAGATACTCTCTGTTGCAGTTGTCACCCTTGAGCAAACCGTTCAGGGGTACTGGAAACTTGTCACACCTTCTTACTGTGAAAATAAACCACAAACACAACGCTGCTAGAGACGTTTTTACGATTAAAACAACAACAACAACAACAACAACAACAACAACAACATCAGTACAGCCTGAGGTTTTGTTAAATAAGAGAACACGGAGAAACTAGATTTTGGTAAAGCACGATTATTCGGGTGAGTTGTCATTAACGAAAGTCGACTGCTTAGGTTGTGGAACCTCGGTCAATGTCATCGTTCTTCTCAGGACTACACTCACACGGACGACTCCTGACTTTTTGATTCAAACCGTGTACAGAAACAAAGACAATATAACGACTTAGTGGTGGGACAAAAACCTGATCTGTATCCGCGTGGCTTAACTCGGCGGGAGCCATATTGGAGATTTGAAGCCTGATTCAAGCCTGCGACGTACAAACAGAAACATAATGGCTCCAAGAGAAGGTCAAATTTATCCCTATGTCATTACGTACCTCCCATGTTTTTATGTTGTCTAGTTCAACCTAGTGACATATGTCATGGACGTAAACGGTGTTTTGTAGTTAAGTCACAAAAGCAGTAGCGTGAACCAGGTTTAATAATCCTACAAATGAAGAACTGTTGAAGTGTATAGCAAAAATGTTGGCCTACCACCCCAGGAGAACTTCATACAGGATTATCCTAAGGCTTAATCAGGTAGAATGAGGTATAAGGGTAGGTAAGAAAGTGAAGATGCCTGAGAAGTGTGCGAGTGGTTTTGACACCTTCGAATAACAGCTTCTGTCGGTCTATGATCGCTTGTTTTAAAATCAGCAAGCTCCTAAGTCCTTTAAGTTCCTTACTTGTACATTCGACGTGTCCCGCCGGGTTACCTTCGTATCCCTTGAAGCAGCTGCAATCTCCGCGGCGGACGCTACCGATTATGTTGTGGCCTGAGTTAGCAGGACACGGCAGACAGGATTTAGCATAACCAATGAAGTCTTTGTACGAGGAATAGGGACACCCTAGAGTCCAAATACACAAAGAGAGGAAAACATGGCTCAACAAAAATAAAATATAGAAAATGACCTCTGGAAGTTATCCACCCAACGGTTGGTAAACATCATACGATATTTATTGTTAAGTGGTTCAATAGAAGAGAAACTCACTTGTCGGAGGAAGAACGTAGAGTCGTCCGTAATAGTAAGAAGCAGTGGTCTTCTCAACTTAACGTTTTTTTTTTATCACAAAGACTACGCTTACTCGGCAAAGAGCCTGTTCAACGGACTATATTCAGCACAGAGCCTGCTCAATGGACTATATTCGGCACAGAGCAACTTGAACGTTCCGGCGCTCAATCAGTTAAATACTTCTGCTTTCACTAGTTTCTCTTCTTCACGCTGCTTTGAGTCAACTCTTTTAGTGAGCCGCCTCGAATCTTACAAGAGTAACGCCTCAATGCTCAATGACTTGTGTTGTTGTCTCTTTTTATAACTCTTTTGTTCTGCTGTTCTACAAAATTGTCGTTTCACTATTTGTGTTTTTTTACGTGGCTCGAGCTTTGATAGTACCCTTAATATTTACCCGGTACATGGTAATTAGTCAATAGGTAACCTGTTAAAAAAACTACTCATCCTTCCAGTACGTCAAACGATAGGCAAGGAAGGCTCATGTCGTTTTAAATTTTTCGTGGCCCTCAATATTAGATTGAATTTAACACAAATACATCACTGACGACCAGATAGCGTTTGTCTAATAAGACAGTGAGAGTAAAGTACTTACGATGGCAGTCCCCGGTATATCCGCTTCCATAATAACCCATCGGGCAAGAACACTTATATTCCCCACTTAGGAGACCGCATGCGCAGTCCGCGTTAATATCGCACGACCCACACAGACTTCTTGTTTGACCAAGTTCCCAGTCTCTCTCGTAAGGATCTTAGGATAGTAGTGACATAAATCAGTTGAATAAAATGTTTTGTTCAACCAAGCACTGCATGTCAGTTTAACAGCTGGAAAATTGATGTTAATATTTGTAAATATCAAACATCGTCAACAGTATTCACCATCCGTTGACATTTTACTCGCTAAAGTTACAATTTAATGAGCATACAAGTTAACCTACGTAGTCGCTTAGTTTAGATTATTCACCGTTACATGGTGATGTTTGTGACATACTACCAATATTAGACTCCGTTCGGAGACTGACTACAGAATTTTAATGAATGCAAATTGAAGATTTACGTAGTTTATATTACAAATCACCCCAAACATTGCCTTCAAAGGGTTCCAAACACTTCCTGAGACTTCACAAAACCGTTCAGGGAGAAATAAGGCTGGGGTGTTCCGAGATGAATGCGTAGATTTTTACCGTAATCAAGAGATGTTTTCTGTTATATGAGCAATATCCTTACAAGCTGTGTTTACTACTGTTGTGTTATTTTTACTGTTTTCAAAACGAACCATAAAAGCTCTTAATTTATATATATGAATACGAGCAACTGCAAGAAAAAAAACCCTTAAACCATACATCATCTCAAAGGACAGTACCGTTCCATTTAATTTAGCAACAGTCAGTTTAAAATACAAATTTAAGAACACTGCATTTCATGAATGAGCGGCAGATCACATCTCTTAAACAGCTATTTTAGTGCGAGAAAAAGTTTCAGAAATATTGTCAATTTTGGGATAGTAGATTGAAATGGAAATTATCTACAAAAAATCGGGCCAAGATTTCTAGTTCTTCCATTTTTGCTATAGCTTCCATCTCGTCAGTGATGAACTGAGGCAATTCATTTATAGAGAGAATACACCCACGAAACTGCCCTTTGAATGCAATAAATTGACTTGCCAATGACCTACCTCCTCGGAGATGATTTGCAAGCTCCCTGAACTTGGTAAATGTACTGTAATGGAAAGCGTGGCTGTTATCTGTAGCCAGTTGTCGTAACACGTTCATATTAACTCCGTTGGTCACTCCTATCGAAAAAATCTCGATGTTTTCATCTTTCAGGTTTTTAGCAATGGGATACGGATCTCCTCCTCGATTCCACATTCCGTCTGTGAGAAGAAAGACGGCGGTCTTCGCTAGTTTTGTAGGACGCTTGTTGCCGCTTAACCGTCCAAATATAATGTCAAAAGCATACTGGAACGCATCGTGCATATTGGTCAGTCCCGAACGAAACTTCAGAGCCTGAAAACTCTTCTTGAAGCTACATTTGTGATTCTGAGCGTTAAGACTGCTGACATAATTAATGTCGATGGTGGCTTGAGTGCCAAATAAAATCACCGAGACTCGAGTTGATGGCAAACTGACCCGAATGTGGCTCAGCAACGAGTTCACGAACACTTTTTCATCGTCGAAGCCGATCTTTGATGTTCTGCTAGCGTAGTCCCAGTACCACAGACTTCCAGAAGTATCGAGCAGGAAAATTAGATCTGATATGGAGTTGTTGTGGCTTCTTTGAAAACTCTCAAGCTCCAGCTGACCCTCAAGCCCAAAGGCCTTGAAAAATAAAAACGCTTGAAGGGTTGTGAAAATAGCAAAAATGCCCAGGAAGAGCATTTTGAAGAGCACGAATCACACGGGATATGCGAAGACTGAAGCTTACCAGTTATGGCCATGAAGTTTTGGAAGTGACATATGGGCAGTTCGCACGGAGATAACAGGTGGATAAACACAGCAAATACCTTAAGATGTTCTTTGTAAACTAAGCAAATTAATAACGCCTATATTACAAATAATCAGCGGTGAATTAACAATTAGTAATATGGTAACATCATGGCAAGCAGAACATTTGGATGGCGTAGCTTGTAAAAAAATACCAAACCATTACATTTTGTGTGTCGTTTTCCTGCTGGCATCTGTTACGCCATTAAAAACAAAAAGAAAAACAAAAGAACGAATAAAAGGGATTTTTTATCATTGTTTATTCATTATATTCTCCTACTTGTGTTTACTTGTAAGTTACTTTGTCAAACAACTCGGCTCTTTCGTGTGTGATTTTTTATTTCGGAGCAATGCAAAAGAGCCGATAGGCTAACTTATTTGTCTATGCCCCGAAATCTGACCATGTATTATGATCAAAGAAAAGACGGAACTCGGTTATAAATTGAACTTTGGAATATTGGTGAGTTATACTGCATTGTGTTCAAGGTCGTCAGTGATCAAGGTCGTGTTTCATTACCCGTATTCAGTAAAAGAATAAACGAACAGGTCATCATCGACTGTATTATGTCAGTAAGATATAATGATATGTAATGTTGCTAACACATGTACACATCAGTAAAATATTTAAGATAAATCACTAATATTTTAAAGGATCTAAATTTCCTTTTTGGTTGATTCTGTTTTAAATTTGAAATAAGTAAAAAAAATATATCATACCGAGTATTTTAATTTCAATAATAACACAGCTTTCTGGCGCTACCTCTTTGTACAAGAACTGTTTGGAATGCAGTCTCAATATCTTTAAGCATTGTGATACAAGCGTTTAAAGAAGAACAGTCTTTTCGTTTTGTAATTGCACGGAAAATTATATATTTAACCCAATACTAATCACAGATCATGCATTGCTTGTTACTGCACGGTCCGTGAACCTCTGTTTACTTCCCGTACCAAAATTCCGAATTAGCCAATAACAAGCCTTCTTTAGTGTCCTGATATCCTACGATATCAAGTAATAATAATGATAATAATAATAATAATAGTAATAATAATAATAATAGTAATAATAATAATTAGTATATACCACACAAGTGAATAGTAAAAGTAAAGTAAAGTAAAGTAAAGTAATTTATTTAAGCTCGATAACGTGGGGAGTGGTTGCCCAATCTCCCGAGCCGGGGGCTCATGTAATAAACGCTCGAGCATTCCGGATCCAATTGGAAGTGTTGGTTTTTGAGGAGAGGGGAAAACCGGAGAACCCGGAGAAAAACCTCTCGGAGCAGAGAAGAGAACCAACAAGAAACTCAACCCACACATGACGTCGGGTCCGGGAATCGAACCCGGGCCACATTGGTGGAAGGCGAGTGCTCTCACCACTACGCCATCCCTGCTCCCCTAATAGTGCTTTTCGCGCCCTCTGATTTGTTAACTCGGAGGTGATTAGCAAGTACTATTCACCTCCGAGCAGCCGGCGCGCGAGATTTTACAATTTTCGACCGCTTGTCGGTATATTGTCACACATAAAGTAATGTTTTGGTCCGCTATTATTCAGCTTGTGCGGTATATACTAAAACAATTATTCACCTCAGTGTCGGTGAAAGTGGTGTAAATATCCACCACTATTCACCTCCACTTCGGTGAATAATAGTGGTGGGGGCATTGGGAACAATACCACTGAGGTTAAAAGAAAATCTGAGGACCATAGGTGTGGACACATCCATTGAACTGATTCAGAGATCTGTACTGTTGGGGCCGGCAAGGATTCTTAGGGAAGTGCTGGAGATGTAGGCAGGAGAGGAAAGTAACGATGAAGGACGCTTCTTGGTTTCCCTAGACAGCTGGTTGCTGCCCGGAGCCAATGAAAGCCAGATTTGATCTGAGATTATTAGAAATAATAATAATAATAATAATAATAATAATAATAATGATGATGATGATGATGATACTACTACTACTACTACTACTACTACTACTAATAATAATAATAATATTTGAGTCCAACATTGCGGTCATACTCCAGCTGACCAGCTAGTTTATAGCGTTCATCTTTGATATTGGCCATTTCGGAGTTGCGCAGGGAGCTGGGGCCAGTTTCAGATTTTAACTAATCGATAAATTGACACCATCACAGAAAGATAACATTAAGTTTGGCCATTTGTCCAAGTTTGGTGGTTTTAAGTTGAACAGAGACCAAGTTATAAACTTTAAAACATATTTAGGGGTATCGAATGTTTCCTTAAAAGTTTCAACTGCTCGCAAAATTCGGCCTTTGCTCGATTTGCTCGCAAAATTTTCATGAGTGCTCGCTTGCTCGTGCTCGCCAATTGTTTGCAACTGCTCACATGCTCGGAAACTCGTTGAAATTTACTCGGGCGATTGCTCGAAAGTTAGTGAATATTCGTAAATCGTTATTCGTAGGTTTTTTGGTACAGAAATAAATGCGTTTCTACGTTTTACTGAACTCCTTTGACTGATATGTCAGTCAATTTCAGTTGAAAACATACGACAATAACATAAACTAAAGTAAGTTAAGATATCAGTGTTATTCTTCAGACACAGTACATCCTATATGAATATTGAAACCATACATGAACCCGAAAGACGCATTTGAAAACTGACAAAATATTGAAATTGGACATTCAAATGCCACCAACTGTGCAATTAAAAAGTTAAAAGTTTGCATCATACTTTCTTTTTATGTCGTAAAGGTGGGTTGCTGTTAGCTACCTTGCAGCCATGCCGCAGCAGGCGATACATTAGAACTTCTTAAGAAAAAGTCGCTGTAATTATATTTCTATCGATGCCCAAATTTCTACTAATGTATAGTAGCTCATACAGTGTAGTTTGCATGCATTGAAGTTTTATTGAAATTGACGCACGTACGAATTTTTCCCAAAGCCGGCATCTGCTAAGGCAGGGAGTAAAATCTCAAGAGGACTTTGAAATAGAATAGAGCTTTTCGACTGTCAGCACTGCCAGTCAGGTCTGAATGGTTGAGAATGGTTTCAGTCCAGGTTTATTTCGACCCTTCTAAGCGCCTTGAAACTCCTACAAGGCTATTCAGTCAATGGTTATGAAGTCACAGGAAACTAGTAAGTTTTATTGACGTCGGAAAACTAATTTCCCTATCATTGAAATGTACTGCAGCTAAATGTTAGACTAAATGCTAACGACCTGTACGACCAAATTATAAGAAGACTCAGATTGGTAAACCAAAATATATAAAATAAAAATCATACCTTCCATTTCGCAAACACTTCAAAGCGGCTGAGAGAGAAAGCCACTGAACATCCTAAAGCTACTAGACTTCCACGTGAAAACATGACGTAATTTGACATCAAATGTGGCATAATTAGCTATGATCAGTTGGATTGCGATAAAAGGTTAAGAGTGTTGCGCATGGTGGAGATACCAGTCAGACTACTTGGCACACTTCAATAAAAATAAAGTGTAAAAATAAAAAAGGGAGAGATTGCTACCAGCAGATCCTAGAGGAGAATTTACGAAGTGCTCGCTGCTCGTCAGTTGCATTTTTCTATGGTTCTCACTGCTCGCAAGACAAATTTGATCACTGCTCGTGCTCGAAAAATAAAACGCAGTGCTCGCATGTTCGCAAATGCTCGCAGAGACCATTCGATACCCCTATATTTCAAAATTCATACAAACGTCTCTAATTTTGAGGCTGCGTCCCGCCTTCTAACTTACAATTATCGAGAGTTTTTGTTTGAATAGATAAGAAACATCGTTTGGATGATAAAAAAACAACAAAATGCGTTGGCTGGCTTTGATAATTTTATCGTGGACGGGTAGTTTCGCAAGTGCTGTCTTTGTTATAACTGGATGATGTTTTGCCGCTGACAATGAATCTTACTCGGTGGATATGGGAAGTAACAGTTCAGGGTTTTCCGTCTTTCTAGCCAAGCAACGATTTTGTGTGAAATGGCGCTATTATGTAGTTCTGTGTTCCTAGTGATTGCTAACTGTCGAAACTATCAGGTTCGTACTCCTATTTGCCTTTCCTACAGACATTGTATGTTAAAATCGCTTAGCAATTTTTCTAACTTACTGCGAGATATGTTTGTTACTTGTTCAGTTTCTCCACCATCTCTAAAAATCAACGAAGAGAAACATGTGCACTGTGCTTTGTTTTGTTACAATGTTTTGTTGTTTTGTGGGTTTTGAACCGCGGTCAATTCCTGTTGACTGCTCCAAATTGTCAGGTTGGTACTTTTTTTGTCTTTTCTTCTTACATTTGTGTCAAAATTGCTTAGCATTTTTTCTAGCTTAATACGAGAAATGTTTGTTACTTTTCTCCATCTTCTGCAAGAATATCGAACAAACACGCATCATACTTTGTTTTCTTGCAATGTTTTGTTTTTTATCCGCTTTGAAGTCCTTTACGCTTTCATCTGAAAGTAGTTTGGACTCAAGGATGTTTGTTTGTTTCTTTTCCAAACGTTTGGTCTATCGAATAGTTCATCTGTATCGTAAAACCCCTCGTTTTCCCTGCTGCTGCTGCTCAATCTTCTGGACATAAAATTGGCCCAAGGAAAGCCACGCGAAGTTGCTCGATGTCAGCACTAAATATGGTTCGAGTTCAAATTTATAATTTCACGAGCAAACCGAAATAAGGTATCATAGCGTATATCAGCTCCTGGAATCAACCGTTTATCTTCGCTTATTAGCGAGTATTTAACAGCGATTTCTTCCGCGAAATATCACAGGCCCGCATTGACCCATCGCTCCGTCTGCGTTCCATTCCGGCTCAGAGAGACAAATTCAAATAATATCGGCAATTTCCATTCACGTTACAACGATAATTATATGGCTCCTTCAAAAAGACAACCTCCAACAAGAATATCGTGTCCATGAATATATACATACAAGGATATTTATAATACTGAAACGTACTCTGAATGTAGCCGCAAAAGCAGAGATGAATACAAATCTTATTTCTCTCGGGATTCTGCTACGTTGAAATCTCCAGCGAAAGCGGTGCGTGGCAAAATCGGAGTCTGTCTGATAAACACTTTTCGAGAGTCGCACACGACTTCTAGATCCACACCAGACTGATTTGCTGAGTTGCTCTGCCTCTAACGGCTCAAAGAACGCCCAGTCACCGGTCTTCCACGACGTCGCTTTCCAGATTCAATTAATCAAATGATTTTTTTCGTTATTTACCCGCTTTTCTCGATTCACTAAAAACATCAACAGATAGTGCAGTGATCATAAGTCACAATTAGCGCGACCAGAACGATGGATGACCAAAAACAACTGAAAAACTCAACAGATTGATACCGTATTATCAATCTCCAGACAAATCTGACACCAGTTATCATACGTCGCTCGCGCAACACGTCGTTAGCTAGCGTTGCCTTAAGATTTAAAATATTTGGTTTTTAAAGAATTGTTTACTGGGGCCCGGCGAAAGAGGTGAAATCAACGATTACTTTTCTTTCAGGACTGGAGGCTTTTATCATTCAACTCCTTTAGTTATTGCACGAGACGACTACAAATATTTCGCGATATTGTACATTGTGAATTGTCCCATTAATTGTGTTGTAACCCGCGTTTTTTGTCCCATTAATTGTGTGTTGTAATCCGCGTTTTGTGTATATCTTTTGATATTGGACGTCAATGTTATGGCCAATCGACACCTGCCAAAACAAGGTATCCACTGACCAGTAGTACGTGACCATATCGCGGGCTCAAGGTAAGACCTCATCGAGGTCAGCTGTTTTTTTTAACTTGACCGCTGACCAGGTAACGGTTTTTGGATTGGATCGCAGGCTAAAGCCAGGTGTAGGACACCCTAACCAAAACGAGGCTTAATTTTTCGCGCGCTTTTTGCGGCTCGAGATTTCACACTCAGTTAGCTTCTTCATTTTGAGCACAACAACTTCATCTTCTTCGAAGTTCTGTCTTTTAATTCGCGTAAAAGGCATGAAAATCAAGAACTACTTAAAAGATACTCCGGAAGGTGAATTTTCAACTGATAAAATGGAAGAGCAAAACATTTTTCTCAGGAAATTCTTAAATTTCGGATCCACTTGTATGACGACCGGATTGTGAGGTTGAAAAACAAAATGATTTAACGCTTCAAGGGCTTGTTCACTTTACTGCGGCATCTTGCAGCTCACCACGAAAGCTCACTTAACAATTCACCGGCATTAATGGGAGGAACGAGTAGCTCAAACTTGATGGAAGAAGTTCTTTCTTTGGACAAACCGTTTGCTACTTTTGTAGATGCGTGCTTTTACTTTAGTGGATCGATGCGTATTTTCAAGTGGTAGAAAGCTCGACAACACAGGTAACTTTAATAAATTGAAGCTTAGCATTTGGTTTAATCGTGGTTACTTTTGTTCAGGAAAGAAACTTGTATTTTTGTCTCGACTGGATATAAATAGCAATCTACTCGTTTTGGACACAAAGAAGTAGCTAGTCGAATTGTTTGTTTGTTGTTTTTCAAGCGAACGAGTGTTTTCCTCCGCTTGGCTGTCTGTATGTGGTTTTCGACGTCAGTGTTTCTATAGTGTTAAGAACTGAAAGAAACGTTTGCCCTTATGTTATTAACACGTAATCGCAATGAGTCCTCGTAAAGTATCTCTCATGTTTTGCGCGACGAGAGCAATTTCAGCAAATTTCTGAAAACACAAGGATATTAATCCTTAATTTTACTCGGCCCCATGCGATTACCTATCCAAACTATCAGGATTGTTTTCCTTTTTAGTCGTGGATACGCGAAAGCGTAAAAACGAGTATTGTGAGGGGGCAGATTATGCAAATTTGTCACTCACTCAGATGTAAACAAATCGATATGTCAACGGCATACCAATAGATATCGATTTTCCGAAGTATTGCCGGAATACCTCTATCTTTTCCAAAGTACGGTGGCCCATAGGGGCAATACAAAAATATTTATCCCAGTACAAAAATATTTATCCCAGTAGAAAAATATTTATCCCAGTACAAAAATATTTATCCCAATGCAGAAATATTTATCCCAATACAGAAATATTTATCCCAATACAAAAATATTTATCCTAATACAAAAATATTTTTCCAGTACAAAAATATTTATCCCAGTACAAAAATATTTTTCCAGCACAAAAATTATAAATATTTATAAATATTTTTGTACTGAAAAAATATTTTTGTACTGGGATAAATATTTTTGTATTGAAAAAATATTTTTGTACTGGAAATATATTTTTGTATTAGGATAAATATTTTTGTATTGGGATAAATATTTTTGTACGTGGATAAATATTGTACAGTTTATCGCGGGACATGAAAATCTATTTTATCGCAAATATTCTTTGGAGAAAAAAACGTCTAATTACTAATGTGAAAAGAGAAAATGATATTTGCCTGTGTTCTCATTTCGATAATAGAATTACGCCTCGGCTTTCATAAAAATCTTCCCTGCTAGCAGAGGTCTCTTCTGCCAGCAGGGCCGGAAATAAAAATCACGCCGGCCAAGGGCGCCTATGTTTTGTCGCATAAAAATTGGCATAAAATCTACATTAAATCAAACGGCTGATTCTTAACGATATCCAAAAAAGTAAATTTAATTTAGTCATAGTTTACAATTTTTTAAAACGCGGTCACCCTGTGCTGTTGAAGACAGTTTTTTGTCTCAAATCACGGGCTCGAAAAGTCCAGGTAATCATGGCACGTTACGGGCCAAATCTACAAACTTCCAGGGTCTCGTTTTCATTCCTAAAACGGACAAATTACTTCCTTGGCACTTAAAATAAAAAGGAAAAACATAAATCGATGTTTGGGTGGCCTCAGAATGGAAGATCAAGGTGAACGGAGCCCTCAAACTTTTCTTGTGAATAATTTTTCCTTCCCTCAACCGCGACGAAAACAAGGCGATCGGTGCGCTTTCAAGAGAGTTTTGAATACAGATAGCGGATTTAAAGCAGCTGCCTGGACTTTAGAAAACAAAAATGGCAATGTACATATTAGTTGGAAGTTGAATTCAGCTTTTAGCACGATAGGCAAAGCCACAGCCGATAAAATAACTGCAAAATTTGTGGGAAAAACTCACGCTTTCGCTTTTGCGTGAATAATTAATTCGAACACGCGTTCACGCAGCGAATCGCGTCACAGGCTTCCCAAGCTCAAAATTCGACTCTGCATCAGCTTGTTTATATAGAGAATTGTATGGGAAAGTCGGCGGTTTGTAAAAAAAATGTGTAAATAACTATCTAATTAGAAATAAAGTTTTCCTACCTCAAATATGTCGCGTACTTGTCTCTTGTGCCGATTTTGAAGCCATTCTGACGCCGTTTAGTGAAGTTTTTCGAAATCGTTGTCTCTCCTTCTAAAAGAAATAGAAGGCAGACCACTGCATCGATCGCATCAATCGCTGGCCAGACGTCACTCCACAAATCGCTCTCTCCTCGAAAGGAAGAGTCCCGAATTGCAATAAAACCAACAGTTCCATAAAGCCCAATAAATTTCACTCCATCTACGTGTGCTTCGGCGGTCAAAAGACTCGTGAAGAACGAAAAATTTGGCTTGAAGTTCGCCTCTTCGGCTTTCCTGATATGCTTGTGACCGACCTCGCGACAACGGCCGTTAACGCAAGGTCAAGTAGCTGGTTTCTGATTGGTCCATTTGAATTAAATCACGCGCTGACAACACGACCCTCCACCGGAAGGAAAGATACATTTTGTCGCGAATCAAGTGTCACACTAGGGCTGCAGCTGGTTTGTAACCGTTACAGAGTTCACAACTATCAAGCAAATTTAGAACGATAACTATCATATGCTGAAAATCTAATCTTATCGCTCTAAATTTGCTTGATAGTTGTGAACTCTGTAACGGTTACAAACCAGCTGCAGCCCTAGTGTGACACTTGATTCGCGACAAAATGTACCTTTCCCTCCGGTGGAGGGTCGTGTTGTCAGCGCGTGATTTAATTCAAATGGACCAATCAGAAACCAGCTACTTGACCTTGCGTTAACGGCCGTTGTCGCGAGGTCGGTCACAAGCATATCAGGAAAGCCGAAGAGGCGAACTTCAAGCCAAATTTTTCGTTCTTCACGAGTCTTTTGACCGCCGAAGCACACGTAGATGGAGTGAAATTTATTGGGCTTTATGGAACTGTTGGTTTTATTGCGATTCGGGACTCTTCCTTTCGAGGAGAGAGCGATTTGTGGAGTGACGTCTGGCCAGCGATTGATGCGATCGATGCAGTGGTCTGCCTTCTACTTCTTTTAGAAGGAGAGACAACGATTTCGAAAAACTTCACTAAACGGCGTCAGAATGGCTTCAAAATCGGCACAAGAGACAGGTACGCGACATATTTGAGGTAGGAAAACTTTATTTCTAATTAGATAGTTATTTACACATTTTTTTTACAAACCGCCGACTTTCCCATACAATTCTCTATATAAACAAGCTGATGCAGAGTCGAATTTTGAGCTTGGGAAGCCTGTGATCGCGTCTGTGAAATTTCGAACAATTTTTGTGCTTTTAGATAAGTTTTTTTGCCTCATCTTGAATGAAAATTTATTGTTATTGAACTTCCTGTCGCGTTTCTTTCATTTGGTTGCCTTCATTTGAGAGTTTTAGTGCACGCTGGATTTGGATTTCTGTACATTTACGGCGACCCCTGTGATTTGTTTGTTTAGTATTTTCGCTTCCCTCAAATATATTTTTATTGAGTCTTGTTCAGCTTCTACGGAACTACTGGGGATAGAGCTTAGTTGGTACTAAATTTACACAGTTGAAAAACGATTTATTTCAAAATAATTGCCTTGTTTTTGTCGTCTTTTTGATGTACAACTTTCCTCTTTCTCTCGCTGCGCTGTAACATTTCGTCGGGCGGCGAAAAAATTATCCGATTTCTTCTTTTTGAATTCGTTTTACGTGTGTTTTTCGCCGAGGACTTCGGTATAAGAATCGAAGGAATCCTTTTAAAGAGAAACTTTTTTAACATGCTACTCTTGTTCTTGAGACGTCTTATAAAACGCAGTGAATAAACTTACGTTTTACAAAAGATTGATGTAAAGATAGTTTTGAAATATGTTCGCTTTGATTCTCGATAAAAGGTTCACTCTCAAGTGCAGTGGTCGCTCATAAATACGTCTCTCAAAAAATCCACTCTTAAGTTTTCGCACATGAAGTAGTCTCTCGTAAAGGTTGTAGAAGTTTTCGTTCCCCCAAAAGTTATAATCTTTGTCTGGAATGCCTTCGATTGCCTCGAGTAAAGTTACTATGTGCACTTCGAGAAATTTGTCACAGCGGAAAGTGGGGCCCTGGAAACGAGACATTGAAAAAACGAAAGGAACAAACAGCATTTTATGACCGGTTCCAGCCTTCGGCTGGCCCCGGTAAAAAAAAATTATATATATATATATATATCACATCAGCTAGCGTATATCTTATAACGGTTTTAACTGCTTTCACATCAGTTGCCCTGATGAAGTCTTTTAATAAAGACGAAATATTGGCAAAGTCGTATTTTCCAGTTCTTGGCTACTATATATATATATATATATATATATATATATATATATATATATATATATATATATATATATATATATATATATATATATATATATATATATATATATATATATAGATGAATAAGAGATAAGGACAGTGGGGCGAACTTCTAGCTGATGTGACGGATGTAATTACGTTTCGGCTGTTCATCCTTCTTCAGATTAAAAGGTTTAAAAACTAAGAACTAAAAACTATTTACAATGGTTGTGCTAGTCTGAGGTCCTAGCTTATATAAGTCAGGTAATTAAGACATCTAGACTGCACGATCCCTTATTCGTTATAATATTTTACTTGTGACTTACTCTTATAAATTAAGTAAGTGTTACCGAAGCAACTTTTCAGGATGGAATCTAGAATCGAACTTCACTTTAAATTCTTCTAACGATATCTTATTTTGTGCTAATTTTTGCGTGTACAGATAATATTTAGCAAAGAGGAGAGTACAGTTTAATTCCGGTATTATTGGATCGGTCTTGAAGGGGGCTTTGCCGAAGAGAATTTCAGTTAGAGATAGCGAGAGAGAGACAACATTTTCT